>PVKE010041516.1:0-14129 GCA_004027555.1 Craseonycteris thonglongyai | reverse complement strand
GAATGGTTATCTGTGAGAGAAATAAACTTCTTTCTTGTTACTGTTATTCCCAGTTCCTGTTTCACACAACCAAATTTGTATATTCCCCAATTTGTAAACCAAGTGAACAAAAACCCACACTTTTTAATATATTTTTAATTATTTATTTATTTTTGACAGGGAGAGAGAGAGATACAGAGACAGAGACAGAGAGAGAACTAAACTGGGGGAGCTCCCAGTTCAGCATATGGTTCCGCACGGGCCAGGGCCGGGATTCGATCCCTGGTCCCCAGTGCTGCAAAGTGAGCGCTTAACCCACTGAGCCATCCCGGCTTCCCCCCGCCACACTTTTTAATTCTCCCTAGGTACTATGGATAAATTATATCCCTTTCTCACACTCACAATTAGAATAATAGACATAGATACATATATGTCTGCAGTATGTGCGTGAATAAGTCCCAATCATTTTGAGATGGCACATCATGGGGACAGGCCCACTATATTCGTCTGAATGGGATGTTCTAAAATATGACGAGTTGGGAACTTGAGCAAGGAAATTACAAAATATTCAGTAATAGAAAAGATAAAGATTGTGATATATAAGCTGTATATATCACTTAGTTTTCTTCAAAGGAAACTATAACTATGCCGTTACATGTTATAAAACAAATATATGACTGTTTATGACCAAAAGTGGTATTTCATCCAATAGTACTTGGCTAGACAACCTGTGTGTATATTTAGAAGACAAAGTATGACCACAAT
The DNA here is from genome assembly GCA_004027555.1 of Craseonycteris thonglongyai. Classification (NCBI taxonomy): domain Eukaryota; kingdom Metazoa; phylum Chordata; class Mammalia; order Chiroptera; family Craseonycteridae; genus Craseonycteris; species Craseonycteris thonglongyai. The sequence continues at coordinate 13,385 of PVKE010041516.1, read as the reverse complement.
AAAGAAGACAGATGAGCAGTAATATAAAAGAGATAGATATAAAAGGAAGGCATGATTTATGCCCAAGTCAGACAGAAAACCTATGGTACTGCGTTGACCCCATCTATCCCGTTCTAAATTGTAAACCCAGGAGTGTAAAAACAGTAGTGAAGAAATATGCAGACACAATATATATGGGACATCCTATATATAGATATCAACCAGACTATCAGGAAGTTGTCTTGTTGTTGTCGTTTTTATTTCCTCTGATAACAACTTCCTGATTAAAAAATTAAGTTACAGGATGACAGGATGGCTCAGTGGGTTGAGCACTCGTCTTATAGCCATGGGGTCCAAGGATCAAATCTTGGCCCGTGTGGACCTATGTGCTGAATTGGGGTGTGCCCCAGTTTGGTCCTCACTGGGGTGAGCCTCCTATGTGGGAGGCCCCTGGTTTGGCCTCAGCCTTGGGCACGCCTTCCATGCAGGAGGCCCGAGGCTGGTTCTTGCCCTGGGCAGCCCCCCGCCCACCTGTGTGGAATGAAACTATGTAGAAAACTAATGATGTGCAACTACGGAGACTACTCTGGGCCCTCCCCCTTCTCTCTGTCTCTCTCTCTTTCTGTCGAAAACAATAAAAACAATAAATCTTTAAAGAAAATGAAATTATTTGGCAAGAGTTTCAGCCCTTCCCAAGAGAAAGCCCCATTGCCCACAGGTGTAAACTTTTACTTATGGAATCTGACTCCACCCACAGGTACTGTGACAGTTTATAGCTAATAGGCTCAGTATGAGTCAAGGACAAACAGAGAAACCCATGAAATCTCAGTGGAACACTAATGTTATTCTGTATAGTTTCATATAAGTATCCAGTATTTAGAATGTGTTTTACCTAATAACCAACTTTCAATCAACTAAAATCAACCACATGAAATCCTTAGCCTTCTGGTTACTTGGGGGTGAAGGGTCAATGGAAAACACCTAAATAAACTAAATTGTCCAGCACATCATTACAAATGACATATGAAAACATGTGAATGTTTTCTTAAAGAAACATATATTTTCATCCTAACCACTCTGTTTAAACTACTCTCAAGGGCCTCAAAGACTGCCCATTCACTGAATGTAACCTTTTCATTATGTCTCATTTCTCTTGGTCTCCCTCCAGTATTTTAACTCCTTGATCATTCCTTAACTGGAGATTTTCTTTGCCCTTAGCTTACGCTGTACTAACTTCCCCTCTAACCTCCTTCAGCTTCACATTTCAGTCCCAAGATTCAATCTTTGGTGTCTCTTCTCTTCTCTAGATGCTGGCTTAAAAGTACCAACTGTAATGCATTAGTCCTAAATTTTGCCCCAACTCTAGGCCCAAGCCACAGTTGTTAGATGTCCTTTCCTTTAGTTATCTTTAGGAACATCAGTATTCTTTATCCTCATTAATCCAATGGAAATCTATTGTTTGTTTAACTGTGTGCCAGGATTAGGTTTACCAAAAACAACAAGGTAACCATAATGCCAAAAATTAAAAAACACATTCATTAATGTGATAAACAATAACAGGTTTAACTGGGGGCATGAAAATACCTATCCCAATGCTATAAACTTGACCTGGGTTTTGTCAAAAATCACAAGCAGAGGGCAGAGTAGGGGAGAGGAGGTGAGAAGGGGACATGATTTGTGCAAAGGTGTACAGCTGAGGTTGTGCAGGAACTGCCCACACTTTTCTCAGTACAGCTAGAACTAAAGGTACTAGAGAAAGGAAGATGGGCTTCCCTCATTCTTGACGTTTGGTCTCGGTGCTTCCTTATTTCAGTGTAAGAGTACCAGCAATCTTCTAGTTGCTTATACTTACATCTTGACAGTCTTGGGCCCCCTTCCCTTCCCGGAACCCCATACCCAACAAATGCCAAGCAGAAAATCCCAGTAAGTTTCATCTACTTCATGCCTATTTTAAGGCCAAGTTCAAATACCATGTCTCCAGGAAGCTTTTTCCAATCTCCACTACAGACAGAAGTAATCACACCTTCAAGGATCCCCTCATACAGTGGTAGCCAACCTTTTGGCTTCCCTGGGCCACACTGGAAAAATTGTCTTGGGCCACACATAAAATCCACTAACAGTAATGCTAGCTGATGAGATTAAAAAAAAAAAAAAAAGGTCGCAAAAATAGCTCATAATACTTTAAGAATTTGTTAGGCCTCATTTATAGCTGTCATGGATCACAGGTTGGACATGCCTGCTCTAACATAGTACTTCTACTATCTGTATTAGTGTTCAGCTCCACAATTTGACAGAAAGCTGACAGAAAATGTAACTATCTCTATTCACATCTGTAGTATAGTGCTTATTATATACACCAGGTGATCCAAGTGTTTTCTTTCCTACTCACCTTTACATTGGCGCTTATTATTGAGAGTATTTTAACAAACTCATTTTACTCAATTAGCAAAGTCAGTATAAATTAAGTTAGCTTAGCTGTATTTGTTTGTTTGTTTGTTTTTTAATTAATGGGCTCCATGGAAGGAGGGGGACCTTGGCTTTCTGCTAAACTGCTTCCAATTTAGAATTCTAGTCATCGATCTTACAAAATATGGTTAACTAAAAATTGTTAGCATTAAGATTTCTATTTATAAAACACTGAGAAAAAACTGTTTTAAATTAACACCTTATAAGGTGATTTCTCCAAACTTTCTTAAACACAACTCTTTCTGCACCATAAAAGCCAAGTATTTCAGCCTTGAATAAGAATATAAACATTGTCCTATGACACTAAATAAAACAAAAACTAGAAAACAAAATTTCTCTAATGGGCCTCATATTAATTATTTAAATGTCATACTTAAAAAACGTAATTTCTAAGAAATAAAACAAGCTTTATTGAGATAAACTTTACAAGGAAAAGCAACCATAGGACACTGTTAGTCATGATTAAAGTTTGTAAAACATATTAAAATATAGTGGTCAACAAGGTTACAAACTATGTTTTAGCACTTTATATAAGGGATCAATTTTCAGGCCTTAGGACTGCCTATCTTGATTCAAGGGTTAGAAAACTGATAATCTCAAATACTCTAAAATCTGACTCCAACTATACAAATATTTTTGAAGATGAAAATGATTCAAAGTCTCTCGAAGAGCAAATCCTGAACAAAGCATAGGTTCAGAAGGAATGTACAACTGATTCCAAAGTTGTTTCATTCTGCATATAAATGAACCTATATAAAAATTACAGGTGACAGATCATCTCTCCAAAGCTATGATAATCCACATACTTTTCACAAGCCTGTTGCTAACCTGTGAACATACTTTCATTAAATGAAAGATCTGATTCAAAACCATTTAGCAGCAATCACCTTATGTGATTAAGTCATAAACATTAACTGCAGCAGTATTTGATACTCAATTTTTCTTTCTTGAATCACATGCCTTTTCTTCATTCCATCATTATTATAGGGGACATGTCTTTGGGACATGCCGGGGAGGGAGTTTTATGGAGCTTGTCTGAAGGGGGCCCAAAAGCAATGATCCGACCAGAGTAATAAGAAAAAAACCTAAAACATAATTTTGATTGTGCTTTAAAACAGAAAAACAGACAACTATCCAGCCCGGCAGTGACGCTTGGAAGAGAACTGGAACACAGACTTCATTACACTGTATTGATCTCAGTAAATTAAGGGGTCTGAATGTATTGATCTGCTGGGATTAAACCCCTAACTGTTTGCAGGACTGAGCACGATGTGAAGGCCGGTTCACTGAAGAAGGAAGAACAGAAAGCACTTTTGTTCTCCGGCAGCCACAGAGCAGCATTTTACATTAAGTAGTAGATGAACATGATTAAAATAATAGACAGCATTCAGTGAGAGCGCAGGCAGGGAGATAAAACTTGTGTTAATTCAGATTTCTCAGTTTTTAAAAATGATGGAATAAGTTAAAAGCAAAATGATTTTTAAAAGAGGAATATTTTCTTTGCATATTTCTAACCAGAAAAGCAATTTCATCTCCTTAATCATTGTTCTTTTGAAGCTCCCCAAATACGTCTGTGGTGATTTTTTTAACTCTAAATATGCAGCAGCTTCATCCCCCCTTCCTTGTCACTTTCAATATTACTGTGAAACGATGCATGCAGGGAGGGGTAAATCCAAGATTAATTTTAAGGTTCATTTTGTACATCTGCTCATTTTCATTTGGAAGGACATGATTTTCTTTAGTCAAACTCAATTTTCATTCAAAATAAGCCTGCATATGCTGCAAACTGATCTTATTACAATAAAATATTGCTGCCAAAATTTACAGCAGGCTTTAATCTCAGAAAAAGAGATACCATACCCTTTATACTGGTTTTCAGAACACAGGCCAAGCATATGTTTCCAAATTTTGTTAGTGTCCATATTTACATTTGCAAAAGAGTTCTCAATTTGAAAATAAAAGTAAAACCTAGTTGATTTTCTAAACATCAGCCAAGGGCATATTTCTGAAAAAGCCTTTCCACCTTGTTTTCCAAATTTAAAGGGTTCAGTACTCTGATCTGCTACCATATTTACTCATTATTATTATTCTACCATCAGTACTCCAATATTTCAGTACCTAAAAGAGAGAAAGAGAATGATTTAGCATTAAATTACTGCATTCATCTCTCCAATATTTCTTGTCTTTTCAACCTCGCTGACTAATAATGATAAAAGTATGACTCACTTAAAGAACTAATTGGTTGAAATATGGGGGCTGTGGGGTGGTGAAATCCAGTACAGGGACTGAATTCAAACTTGAATGCAATTCAAATCCTGGTTTAGTCACTAAAGAGTTGTACAGTGCAGTATCTCAGGCAAGATGCGATACCTTTCAGTTTTAGTATTATTAGTGTTTAGTAACCTATCCAGTGCCTATTCACTGGGTAGGTTCTAAAATTTTATGATGATTATTTAAAAGTAGTACTAGATGCAAATATGAATTATTTTAAAACCTGCCTGGGATTTAAATTCTAATATCTTTATGTCCAATTTATCAGGAGAATGTCATAGCTCTGATACAAAGCTAAAGGACTTTTTAGTTGGGGAAGGAAGGGGGAGAGACTTCTTTAATGTTTATGTTTCAGTATATGGAATATGAGAAAACTCTTAATTAATTTCTCTGAAGTTTAAGAAGCCAGAAACCTAGTACATTACTGTACTGTCACTGATTAATTTAACCAATATTTACAAAGTATCTACAGTGAATAAAGGAGCTGCTGCCACTCAATTAATACACTGAATGCAAAAATTAATGTCTGCCAACAAGGAAGACAGGAGGTGGGAGGGAGTAAGACTCAAGAATGGACTTCTCTATCCTAATATATTTATTTACTAAATGTAGGGGATGCTGGGATAGCTCAGTGAAGGAGCATTTGCCTTAAAATCATGGGGTCTAGGGGTCAAATCCTGGCCCCAGCCCATGCAAACCCATATGCTGAACTGCAGCGCAACTGGTAACTTGATGGCTTGGTGATAAAGGTTCTCACCTCCCATGCAGGAGGCCCCTGGTTTAGTTCTCGCTTCACATGGCCCCACATCCACCTGTGTGGAATGAAACCATGTCACAACTAATGATGTACAACTACAGAGACTGCTCTGGGCCTGGGCCCTCCACCCTTCTCTCTCTCTCTCTCTTTTCTCTCTCAAAAAATAAATAAATCTTAAAAAAATAAAATAAATTTATTAAATGTAAATTAACTTGATTTCTGAAAATACTTTATGTTGAAAAGAAAGTTGTAAAGAAAAAAATCCTTAGATATCATAGTGAACATTTCTTTAGCATTGACTGTGTGCTAGGCACTGTTCTAAGCACTTTATAATATAAACAAGCATGTAAGATAGGGACCATTATTATGCTCAGTATTTGAAGGAAATGAAAGAGGCTAAATTTCAGGTATGGTATTTGACCTACAGCTCATAGCTCCTGATTTCAAAATACATATATATTTACATTTAAGCAATATTTGGGTGTTTAGAACATGTGCAAGAAGATGGTTTCATCATTTTCCCTAATTGTGAACTGAAAATAGTATGGACATTAAAACATGAAAACTTACCTGAAGTAAAATATTTTTACAGGTAAAAAGATGGGAGTCTATGGTCAACTGCATTGTCTAACACTTTGAATTGCTCAGACTGACAGGACAATGGTTCACATTTAAAGAAGCACAGGAAAATATTTAATAAAAATGAGACTGTTGGAAGGTGACATAATGTTATTTTAAGAAAATATCCAGATGTATATGCTATTAAAAACTATACAAATATTTTTTTATTTTGAAGATTGCCATCATCCTGAGAAAAATGGACTTACATATCCATTACTGCACAATTACATATTGTTCTCAAATAGGTACACAAAATAACACTTAAAAAGAAGAACTTATGGAGGTAATATGACTATATATTATAATAAAATCTTTTAAAGATCAAAATAAATCATTTCTTTTAAAAATACATTACAGGCTATAACCCAGCCTTAGAAAAATGGCATATAGCCTTTAAAAAAAAAATGAAAATTTCCATTAACTGCCTGTGGGTGCATGTGCAAACTCCTTAGCTTTTCTGTATCTGTTCACTCATTTACTTTAGATATTATAAAAATCTACCCCAATAGCCCCTGACCTAGTGTCTGGAACTCAAGTAAATTTGGTACACTTGCATAAATATAAAATACAGTCAAGAACTACTAATTTCTCATTTGTAATTATTAATACCTTCAGAAAAAAATTTCTAATATTGGTAAATTTCTCCAACATTCTAGTATCTTAAATAAAGAGAATGAATGAGTGCTTTCAATCATTCATTTCAAACATTACTGAGGGTGCTGTGCTTTGCACAAGAAATAGAGATATAAATAAGACACAGGCCACCCTGGCAGAACTGCCATGCAAGTATGGAAAAGCGACTTCCTAGAATTAAAAAGAAGACAGAGGGGGCCCAGTAAGAACTGGAGAGACATCAATACAGACAAAGGCACAGCAGTGTAATCAAATGGTACAGCCAGGACCCATCAATACTAGTTCCATATGACTGAGGGGCAGAATGTCCACAAGGACTATGGGGCAAAGAAACCACAGAGGCACACACCAAGGCCAATTCCCAGACCTTGTAAGCTAGGTCTAGCTAGCTAGACTTTCTCCTTAATAAGGCACTTGTAGGCATGTGCGCCAATGGTGAGTTCTTAGGTAGAAGAGACACAACATCAATGCCCCCTATAAAGACTTTCAGCAGCAGTATGGAAGAATGCTTGAAGAGGAATTATATTATGAAGAAAAAAATAAAGGTAAGTACTGTATTACTTATTAAATCATCTTCTTTTGTAAAGAAAAAGAAAATGACTGTTACATAATCCAATCTACCAAGCTGATGTGGGAGAAATAATACTGAAATCTACAGGGCTTTTCCCCTAGCTCCCATGGGAGCAGTATGGATTTAGTTGATGGATTCAAGTTCTGAGTGGCTTGGGGATTTGTAAGCTTCCCCCTAATAGCAGTAAATTTAAATTCTGGTAGCCACAGTGACAGGTTATTCTGGTTCTATCAGAAATTTGGGAAGCAGCCATCATTTCAAGGCCCTGAGCCATGGGAAAATACTTTCTTCAGAGTGAGCAGTGATCAAACCAATTGATCTTTCCAAAATATAGTAAAGATTTTATTTAACATTATCAAAATAATAATCATTCAACTTTTTAATGAGAAAAATAATTATTTACAGAGCACCAAGTTTCATTACAATATATCAATTTAAGCCAAGCAAAAAAAACAAAAACACAAAAACCAAACCAAACCAAATGAAACAAACAAACAGAAAAACTACACACTTAGGATTGGAGGTAGAATTGACCTAATGTACACAAGTCATTCAAGGCTATTTTGGTACAAATGAAATTAGAAAATTCTTTCATAAAAAAACAAAAATATGCTACATTTCTTTAATTTTTTAAAACTTCTTTTATTGTTTGAGAGAAGGTGAAAGAGAGAGAATGGGAGGGTCCAGAGCAGTCTCCATAGTTGCACATCATTAATTGTGACATGGTTTCATTCCACACAAGTGAATGTGGGGCTGCGTGGGACAGGAATTGAGATGGGGTTTCCTGTATGGGAGGTGAGAACCTTCCCCACTGAGATCGGTGGTTACCACTTGCACCGCAGTTCAGGCTATGGGCTTGCATGGGACAGGCGGGATTCAATCCCTGGACCTCAAGGTTGCAAGGCAAGCACTCAGCTATTGGGTGTCCCTCCTCTTTTTATGTATACAAATGAGCTCAACTAATTGTAAGGTTAACATTTTGCAAAGTTCTCTGTGCTTATGTATCAAAGTGCATAGGTGATGCTGGCCAAGAATAATGACAAGCAAATATTTCACAAAGCTAAACTATTACCTATTAACTTACAACCCTAAAAAAATGCTCAGTGACAAAGATTTCAGATAACGAACGAAAGGATAAATGACCCATGACTAGTGGACAGCTCTCCTGGGACACCTCCAACATTCCCAGGACACGTGACTAAAGGAAATAGTAAGAAAAGTATGGTCAGCATGACACTAAAAACTAAACAACGTTGAGGCAACTCATCACATTTTCGATATGCTTTAACATTTTTATTTTAAAATTTCATGAAATTCTTTGTTAGTGTTTGTTTGGTTTTCTTGTAATCAAATGTAAATTAAAATTAATTAATATGTAACACCAGAATATGTAATTAGGTTCTGAAAACCTTTCTAAACTGTAAGTCCCACAATCTTATCATTTATGTAATTTCATAGATTATGCATCAAGAACTCTGAGTACAGTATAATATTACAAATAAATTGTACTCAATCAATATATCAGATGTCTGTATACTTTTTTTCTCATATATTTGTCTACTCTCCAAAGAACCTTTACTGCTAACCTAAATTATAATATCTGAATTTTTCCTTTAATATGCTTCAGTGGCATTCAGGAACTAAGGGGTTAAGTAAATGTTAGGTATAACATTAACATTAACCCCATTACTTATAAGGCTACCTCCCACAGAAAGATGCAAAAAATTATAAATAGCATGATGTAAAAACATTATAAATAGAATGAGATTTGCAATATATTCAATACATACTTTTATTGGGTTTTGGCAGATATTAATCAAAGCCTATGTAAATTGGTGTTCTGCTTATATTTGAAGGTAAATTTATAAACTAATTTCCAATGCAACCAACATCAGACAGGTCACACCATAATCTCCAATGATATGAGACTTTTATATATGGGTTTCAGATGTATCATAATTCACTCAAAACAATTAGGCATTATATGTTATATAATTTTTGTTCCTTATATAGACAAACGGAACTTAGTATTGCCATTTGTGCGATATGGATAATAGTTATTCCACTGAAAATTATAATTTGCCTTTCACAACATCAAGTCCAAAGTTGACATATTTCTAATGCTAAGTAATTTTTCTATAAAATTGTTTTCAATTTACTTCCATAAGTTTGATATTTTGAAATAACAGCTATAAAAATATTTAATTCACAAACAAAACACATACTTTCATATATTAAAAAATCTACCTGCAACTAAAACATATATATGCTTTACGTGTGGTAATTATGAAAAAATATTTAAAAGAAGTGAGCCTTGATATCTTTGGTAAACATAATCAAAAGCTAAAATATCAAAACTTTATTTTTCTTAATGAAAATCCAGCTTATGACTTGTAAAATGGATGAATATCAATTAGGCTCTTATCCTGCTCACAACTTGGAAAATATGAACTATTAACTTACAAAAAGTAAATGACTCAAATGTCAGTGATCATATATGATATGCCTTTCTTATTACTCATTTTTAGAACATCTAGAATTGCATAACAAAAATGTAATTACGTGAAAAAGCAGAACATTTGGAATCATGTAGCAATAAGCATAGTACCCATGCTCTGCTACTTCCTTGGCAGGGTAATGAACCTCTCTTTTCATTTATAAAATAGATATACAATCATAGTGGCCACACGTGATGATTGTGAGGCATACAGGTGTTAATTCACAAAACAACATTTTCATATCTAGTACACAGTGTTCAATAAAAATTATTAGGAACAATATGTTCATTTTGGAATTGCATTAACACTAACAAGAGTGACCATGGGTATGAGGGTAAGTCATGGCTGGTCATAAAAGGTCTATTTCTGCTGGAGAACAGAAGTATTTCTGGAGACTCTGGGGCTGAGTACCCTTCCACCCTAGAAAGCAGGGTACATGCAAGCTTTTCAAAATGAAGAAAGCAACAGATTATTAGCATAAAATAGAATGAAATGGAAAATGGAATGCATCACTGTTATCAATAAGTGTATCGTCACATGAAATACGTACATCATCTATAAGAACACAGGATCATGACACAAAATGTATTTCGGACAATGTTTCTCTCAGTTATAACAATTTGAAAACTACTGCTTTCACCCCTCCCAAAATAGGACACCTGTGAAGTAATCACACCAAGCCATGGCTTCCATACGGCAGAATTAAGTGACATAGTCCTGGGAAAACGAAGAGTATCAAGATCTGAGCAGAGCAGCTGAGCAGGTGTCTTTCAGGGAACCTGACAAGAGAGGAAATGGGGTCCATCCCCAGTGAACAAAATCGAAATTTGTGTTTCCTTCCTTGGGGCACAGAGAGCTGTAATGCTACTAAAACTTTCCAAAGTGAAGTTTGCCTGTGAGAGTAATCAACTATCTTTTTAAAGTCATCTAGAATAGTGAAACAATTAAATTTTCATGAGAGGCAAAGACTTCTGTAATCCTAAATTTCAATGAGTTCCCTTCACTAGTTAATTAAAAATTTAGAATCGGACACATATGAGCATACACATACTCATCCATTCAGTGCAATCTTTATTTTTGAAAACAGTGCTTTACATCGTTTCCTCAACTCACCAGATATGACACCAAAAAATAGTTCCCAAAATCTGAGAAAGCAAAGTCATTTTGAATCAATAAATACCAAATAATCCACTGATTGAATGACCCACACAAAGAAAAAGCTCAAACAAGAGTCTAAGTTCTGTAGTACTTGAAGGTGTTAATTTCCTGTTAAGTTTCTTTTGCCCCATCTATAATTCAAGAATTACAAAATACTGGTATATATTTTTCAAAAATAATAAAATTTGTTTTCTGCTAGGAACTTGCTATGGACTGAGTATTTGTGGCCCACAAAATCCTCAGATTGAAACCTAGTCCCTGATATGATGCTAGGAGGACCTTTTAGGAGGTGATATTGTCATAAGGGAGGAGGCCCCATGATGGGATTAGTTTCCTTAAAAAATAAAAAAAATAGCCAGCTGAACTCCCTTGCCCCTTCTACCCTGTGAACCAGGAAGCAGGCCCTCACTGTATCAGCCAGACTCTTTATCTTGGACTTCCCAGCCTCCAGAACAGTAAGAAATAAATTTCTGTTGTTTATGAGACATCCAGTCTGTGGTATTGTGATAGAAGCCCAAATAAACTAAGAAGAAAATAAATAAATAAATTTTCTCAGATAGTGAATGTATTATCAATTTTTAAAAATATAACATTCTGGGCAAGCCAGGATGGCTCAGTGGGTTAAGCGCTCACTTTGCAGCACTAAGGACTGGGGATCAAATCCCGGCCCCGGCCCGGCCCGTGCGGACCCGTATGTTGAACTGGGGAGTGCCCCCAGTTCAGTTCTCTCTCTGTCTCTGTCTCTGTTTCTCTCTCTCTCTCTCTCTCTGTCAAAAATAAATAAATTAAATCAATATATATATATATATATAACATTCTGAATGACTTCTGCATCCTTACTTTGCAAGAAAATAAACTACAGGAGTAAAGATGAGTGTAGCCAAGTCCCTATGCAAAGCACACTGTGGGTTTTTAATGACACTACCACCTTACTCCACCTCAGAGTAAGTTACAGGAGCACTTTAACAGAATCTTCCCGTAGCACATCAGTCAAAGTCGTGCTGATTTTCTATTAAGATCTGACCTAGAAAAAGCCCTTAAGTTTTCTTCCTCTGCTCTCTATATTACAATACAGTCTTGTAAAAAATTAAAAAATAAAAAACCAAAATATTTTGGAAGACATCTAGAAAAAAGTTGGTCCATTTAAAGAGAAAACAAATTAAGGGTAGATAAGAAATTGCTCCCAAAGTAGTGTTTTTGTGGTCTGAAATGGTGTGATCCTACAGTTTATTTAAATGTTCTTTTTTCCAAAATACTTCCCACCAATTTCTCAAGCTAGCACCCCATTTCCATCTTCCTCAATTGTTTTTAATTTCCATACTATTCCTGACAATAGATGATACTGTCCTTGACCTCATTTCCCAGTAAAGCACCAAACTTTTGTTCATACTCATTCATTCACTTAATCCACCAACTAGTATCAAGGCCAGGATCTTCTAGGCATCTGCTAGGCATTGGAGGTAATGGGTAAATAATTAACCCAGCCCCTACCTCATAGAGCTGACCACCATCTCAGGAACATAGCAGAAAAGCACAGACTCCGATCAAAGCAACATCATTCACCTCCCTACCTTTCTACTTCCCCTTTCCTGCCATCACCACATAAAGCAACTTCCTCCCTGAAGTTCTAAATTATAAAGTCTGTGCTCCTCACTGAAACCTCCAGTAATACCAACTACGAGTTAGGATGCAACTCACCTCACGTAACAGAAAACTCATCTTATACCTCCTTACACAATCAATGTAGCTGATCAGCTAACATGAACGAAAGTACCGGAATAGGAAAAGCTCAGGATTTTAGTAATTCAGCTGTTTATAGTAATTGTATCAAGCACCAAGTTTCTCTCCACTCTGCCTAAAAGTCGATGATTGATAAGAACTCCTGAGAGTATTTGCTTCTTTATTTATGACCAGGGAGGGAGAGACCACAAAAACAAGGGCAGAAGGTGAAGAAGCTAGCAAAGTGAGGGGGCAATAGACATAGATAGATTGAAAGGGAGCATTATTTTCCTACATTTGACCTCACTGACTAAAGGGTTCCACTAATGTCACAGAAATAGAACCATGATGCTTCTTTGCTAGGGCCAGAGGGGATTAAATTTCTAAAACTATGGGCTGCCTAGGGTGGTCAGGAGTAAACATTCAGTTACTAAGGGACCTCCAGGGAGGACACCATGATGTCCTCTACACCGGGGGTGGCCAACAAGTCGATCGTGGTCGCCCGGTCAATCCCGAGGCCAATTTTGGTCGATCGTCGATCGCTCGCAATGTCTGGGGTGGAATTCCGTGTACCATGGACTTTGAAGCGATTGTAGAAGACAAAGCTTTCTAGCAATAGTTTAATGCATTCTGGGAATTTGCCAAGGTCATAAATTCCTAGAATTCTGACAGCCTGACACTGTGATCTCCGCCCACCCAGACAATACATTTT
>PVKE010041515.1:0-14130 GCA_004027555.1 Craseonycteris thonglongyai | reverse complement strand
ATGTACAACTATGGAGACTGCTCTGGGCCCTCCCCCTTCTCTCTCTCTTTCTCACCTTCTCTCAAGAACAATAAAATAAATCTTTAAAAAATAATAATAAACTTAAAATACTGTTAATGCTTGATTATCATTATCAATATTTAACTGTATTATGAATATTGTAAAATTAAATCAGTAGTTTGTACTTTTAGTGTAGTAATTTTTCTTGCCTAGCTCTTTACCTCATTTCCACTATTTTACATTAAGATAGGCACAGAAAAGTGTCAATATATAAAAAAAAGCTGTTTTAGGGATGCCAGGATAGCTTAGTGGTTGAGCACTTGCCTCGCAATCATGAGGTCCGGGATTCGATCACTGACCCTGGTCCATGTAGACACATATGCTGAATTGTGGTGCTATGCTGAACTGTTGTACAACTGGTAACCACCAGAATGGCTCAGCCACAAAGTTTATTGCCTCCCAACCCCTAGTTCGGTTCCTGCCCCATGCAGCAGCCCTCCCACCTGTGTGGAATGAAACCATATCAAACACCGATGACATACAACTATTGAGATTACTTGGGCCCTCACCCTTTTCTCTGTCTGTCTCTGTCTGTCTAACTGTCTCGCTGTACCCTTCTCTCAAACAATAAAATAAAATCTAAAAAATAAAAAAAAATAGCTGTTTTAAAAACAAGGGGTACAATTTTTAGAAATGAGTTTAAAAGGGGTACACAAGGGGGAAAACGTGGGTCACCACTGTCCTAGAGCCTTAGATCACTGACCAGAAACCTGGAGGAGAAGGATTGAGCTGGGAGCTGCCAGTAGTCAACACTCCTGGTGCTGGCCAGCACACCGTAGCATCCACCACAGCATCTGATTATCACAAGATTGGGACCTCCATACTAACAGAAAATTTCTGATTTCAGTGCATGCCACCATCATGACAGAGGCTTGACTACAAACCACAGTTACCCAAACACCTGAAAAGGAACATGTATTGAGATCAGTGGCATTCTATCCTTTTTAAAGCCTCTTGTGCACAGTCCCAGTGCTGTCTCACTATTCCACGAGAGAGCTATTTGTTCCCATAAATACATCATATGTGAAGTTCCCATCCCAGCACCTCTACAGAGTAGCCAGTGTGAAAATCTCAGCAATTGGCTTTCTGGCTCTGATAGGACTCTTCACATGAAGAACTAATTACAGACAAAGAGAAGCTTTCAGGGTGTGCAATCTAGTCTTCTTTTTCTTTTTTGCTTCTGTTCAGAGTGACAAACAACAGAGCAGTAATTAGCACTTGTCATCTCTGTCCAGCTCTGCTCTCTGAGCAATGGGGGCTGGGGCTTTCCAAACGCAAATAACACGGCCTGCCTGAACCAATTAGAACTGACCCCTCAGTGTTCTAGAAGTCTCATCCTCTGCAATCTGTCCGGTGTGCCTCATCAAGCCATCACCTTTTGTTTATTCGACATTCAAGTTTCTGTCAAGACTCAACTAAAAGGCTGCTCAGAATTTCCCCTGCACCCCATCTCCTGTCGTGTGATATGGGCTCAGCCTACCACTAGGATGAATGTCTACTACACTGACAAACCTAGTGTGTACTGAATGTCTGCTGTGTATAACTTAGATCCTTAAAAATCACTTCTTTCCAGGATTTATAACCCTAAAAGGGGTTATGTCAGTAGAAATACTAAGAGGAAAAATGTTAAAAGCTCTCAAGTATGAAGTCTGATTCTCATTAATCATCTGTAGATTTAAAAAATATAAATGAAAGCTGGCATAATTTGTAAAGGAGGAAGTGTCTTTTAAGAGGTTTTTTCACTTTTAGGATTTGCCCCCAGCACAAAACTTTTATTGCGATGATGAGCTCATGGGGCTGTTTCTATCTAGACTTATAAGTGCCTGGGGGACAGAAACCATGGTATTGTCTCTATTTTGACCGTGTAAGCTCAGGAGCAGGGGCTTTGGCTTTGAGGGGATCACAGACTGAGATTTGAGAAGAGAATGGGGTCTGTTAGTAACTTCAACCCACTATCTGTCCAAGATTTTGTCAGAGAGCCTCAATTAAAAGAAATAGAGCAAAACACTCTAATTTGGTTAGACCCTATGTCTGCTAATACTTCTATTTATGGTTCAAAAAATAAGAAAATATTGTCACTGTAGGTAAAATAATATAGTGACAACAAAGTACTTAAAATGTTCCCCTCATGATCATGTTGGTAGAAACGGTGGTTCTTCACCTTTCTGGAGTCACACACAACATTGCAATTCTGAATCCCTTTCCCACCACCATACACACTGAACTTTTAAAATTTTTCATACACTTTCAAGGGCTTCATCAGCTTTAGAAGTCACCCCACCTTAGAGAACATGGAAAATAATTTCAAGTTCGTGGAGAGAAGTCTTATTTTTAGCTCTTCGTGCCTCTCCCTACCAAGTGAACTACCTGACTTTTTCAGAAATGCAGAAGAAGATAGTATCTTCATCCACTTTGCCAGATGGCGGAACAAAGATAATGCTGAGACCCATTCTGTGGGGAATGGGGAAGAATGAGAGTACTCCAGTGTGACATATGACTTCCATGACTCAGTTTGCATCTATTTGCCTCAGCAGTATTTAAAAGACAAATGGCCTATAAGTGTATTTAGTTGTATGATCATTGATTCTCATTCTTTATTAGCAATTTTCTGTGTCAATTTTCATAGAGCATTAACAATATCATTTTAAAAATCTGTTTGGATGTTTTCCTTCCAATAATGTATATTTTGAGAAATAAAAAGAGGACAAACTTATCGTACAGACTGTACTATATTATGGACAGTGTCTATGTAATCAATCACATTGCAAAAATTTGTGACAATGTGATATCTTGTGTATTCATAGTCCAGGTCTTATTTATTTTCCATTGTTAAGGAAGAAAATAAAACTTTGCCTTAGGCTCAGGATTTGACCTTTGACTGGGGCATACCCACCTTTGGAAAAAACTCTTTGGGTCTAAAGAAGATTGTTTGGAGAATAATTCACAGGAAATAATTCTTACCAAAGTCATCACTTAGAAAAGTCCTAATCCTCCCTATTCATGAAATCTTCTCCCTGACTCCTTTTCACTGTTTGATTCTCATTGTGATGTATGTGTTACCCTAGGAAAGTAGAGCTGTCTTTCAGGAATGACATATGTTCATTTGTCTCCAGGAAGCCATCCTGGAATATGCAATCTACACACCACTCCCTATTTCTTTAAAAGTCCTATTGCAGTCAAAGTTCATAACAGTCCTTTAAACATTTGGCAAATTTTTGTACATTTTAAATTATTTCAAGATTAAGAGTTAAAAAAATAGGGTAATTTGCATAAGATATTATTTTATGATATTAAATATATTAATATGGCATGGTTGTCAAAAATTGAAAAGGAGAAAAAAGAAATGTGACAACCCATAGATTCATCATACAAGAGATAAATTTCTATTCTTATGCTTTTTAATGACTATTTTAAAATTAATACATTTAAAGGCATGAAGTTATGTAGATCTAAAAGAAAACTTGCAATGGCTCCTGGGTTCATTCAAGGCATAATCCTGACTTTGTATATAGGACACTAGATAACCATAATTCTAATGTTCCCTGTCAGAATTAAATCTACATGTTGAAACATGGGAGGATTTCAGGCAGGTATCAGTCTCAGTCAAGCCACAGAGGGCCTCTTCCTAAATGCTTAGAGCAAACTTTCAGCCTGGAAACCAGTCAGCCAGTTCCATCTGGAGACCATTAATGGGAAGTTCTGTTGGTAGCATCAACCCTCCCCCTCCCCCATAAGCATAAAAGGGCCTATGACAGCCAAGAGGTTTCCAGAGAAAGAGTATAAATTACATTTAAATTTTTTATAACTGCTTTTTGAAATATAAAATCTTGATCAAAAACCAAAGTATCAGAAGTAATTACAAGGTATCTATCTATCTGGTAAGGCATCATTTACCTTACTTACAAGCAAATAAACAAGAAGTGAATTGTACTGCTCTCCATTTATGGCCACCATAATCGTATTTCCTGGTATGATGTTACCTCCCCACCCCTAATGTGCACGTACACACACACACACACACACACACACACACACACACACACACACACCACAAAATGGGGGTTTATAGCTGGACAATGACAGAAAGCAAGTTTAGAGTTCTGTTTGAGCCAGCACTAGTGATCCTGTTCTCTCCCCAGCTGGAACTAGGCTGTTGCTATAGCAACAACCAAATGATAGACAGATTTTTGAATGTGCAGTGTTCTATTGTGATAAGAGCTTCCAGGATATCCACTGAGTATTTTCAAACCTGCTAAAATAGGCACACTGTGTAATGATACTAAATGTTATATTCCAAGATCAATTTTCAATGTCTTTCCTTTTAAAATTGAAATGATAGACAAGATAAACTATTTTTACTTCTAAATAACATTTGTGTAAAAACAGTTTTATTCACTAGCAACCCAAGTCAAAACTTCCATTCTTTGTGTAGCTCTGTTTATTTGTTTTAGGGAAGATTAAATTGAATTAATGAAGAAGTATAGTACCTATCAGATAACAGTAACTTCGTTTGTTTGTTTTTTTAATTTATTTTTACTGTTTTTGGCAGAGAGAGAGAGATACAGAGACAGAGAGAAGAAGGAGGGCCGAGAACAGTCTCCATAGTTGCACATCATCAGTTTTTCCACATAGTTTCATTCCACAGGTGGGTGCGGGGCTGCACAGGGCAGGAACGAGACCGGGGTCTCACCCCAGTGAGAACCAAACTTGGGGCACTCCCCAGTTCAGAATATGGGTCCACACAGGCTCAAGCCAGGATTTGATCCTCAGTCCCCAGGGCTACAAAGTAAGTGCTTAACCCACTGAGACATCCCAGTTTCCCACTAACTTCTTTTTAAGTTTTATTTATTTATTTTATTAATTTTTGATAGAGAGAGAGATACAGAGACAGAGACAGAGAGAGAACTGAACTAAGGGAGCTCCCCAGTGCAGCATATGGGTCCGCACGGGCTGGGGCCGGGATTCGATCCTGAGTCCCCGGCGCTGCAAAATGAGCACTTAACCCACTGAGCCATCCCGGCTTCCCCATAACTTCTTTTTAAGATGATTTTAATACCAAGTGTTGGACAGGGGCTAAGAAATCAGCATAGCAAAAACACAGTAAAATGCTTTTGACCTTCACTTGCTGTATGTATTTGATTCATTCTCTTAAGAAAATACTGTATCTACAAAGCAATCTCATTTTGCTTGAATCGGAAATGAATAACAACCATACTGCAGCAGCGTTTCTAAGCTATCTAGATTCAAATTGCTATATTTCTTCTTTTCTTATTGCTGAGTAATATTCCATTGTGTAAATGTACTACTTTTTATTCAGTCAACATGGACGGACCTTGAGATCATTAGATTAGGTAAGATAAGTCAGACTGAAAAAAATCAAGAACCATATGACTTCACTTATATGTGGAATATGAAACTGAATGTTATTAAGAAAAAACAATTCATGGACACAGTCAATAGTTTAGTGGTTACCTGAGGGTAAGGGAGAAGGGGAGTGGGAGAGCTAGGGAGAGAAGGGACATCAAATATATGATTATGCAAAGAGAACTAACTGTGTGGTGAGCACATAATGCAATACATAGACAATGTAATGTAGAATTGTATACCTGGAACCTATGTAATTTTTACCAACCAATGTCACCCCAATAAATCTAACAATAAAAATAAAGATTCAATGCTCTGAGTTTTATGCAAAATACCCTTGATTTCAATATATTTAAAATAATTTTGTCACCCAACTTCAGAAAAAATGCAATGAGGTGTTTGGAACTGCTGAAATTCGGAGTCCATGGCTTCCTCAAATCACTGCCTAGCAAAGACCCTAGTATTATCTGAAGAAACAGTCTTAAAATCCAGGCAAACCTTTTAGCATGTTTATAATTACAATTTAATTATATATATTTTAAATTTAGTGTGGATTGGCTTTACTAGGAAACTTAGGCTAAAAGGCATATCTGTCTGAGGCAAAGATGGTCAGACTGACTGCCTTATATAAATTGTATTAAAGCTATTATGCTCAAAAAGAGAGATACACTCATATTATAAGTGTAATCAGCTCAATTATTTTTCACCAAAATAACACACCTGTGTAACCAGCATCTAGAACAAGAAACAGAATATTGTAAAAACCACAATTGTAAGAATGTTCATGTTTCTCCCAATTACTGTCTCACAATAGCAACGAACATACCCTGACTCCATAGAGTATTCTGCTTATTTCTGAGCTTTATCTGAATAGAATCACACAGTGTATTCTGTGTCTGATTCATTTAGCTCTACTTCATGTTTGTGAGATTCATTTGTGCTGTCGCTCATAATAATAGTTAATTCATTCAAATCATTGCACAGAATTTAATTTACTATTTTATTCAAAAGATCCAATATACTGTAACATGGTCAATTCTGGGAAGTAGTTACAATTTTCAAAACAACTTCTCAATGCTGAAAATCAAAATGGGTAATAGAGAGTTGGGAGGTACAAATGTCTTTTCCATTTTATTGCTTTGATTAAACATCAAACGTGATTGCCTTTGAGTACTAAAAAGCATTGAGAACTGGTATTATTAAAAGACACCCTGATTCTTTGTGTATAACATATTCAAAACCGAACTTTTTTTTTTTTTTTTCACTTCTGAAACCCATCCTGAGATTTGGTGGATTGATTTCACCTTTTTTTTTTTTTTAACTGTTTAAATCTAAAATGATTTAGGAAAAGAAAAAAGTAACGTAATGCCAGCATGGATATTTTCAAATTATATGACCAGTCAGAAGTAGCAAAATTTCCATGTTTCTATGCCAGTAGTACATTTTCAAAAAGTCTGGGATTGCCAAGGGATCGTTATGCAGAACCTCTAGAGTAAATGTATAATTTCGAGAGCCTACAATATCTTATCTAAAGCACAACTCTAAATTTAGATTGCTTTTTTAGATTGCTTCTGAAAATTTTACCATATCACCTAAATGGGGATAACTTAACATGGTAAATGATTAATATTCTCAAGTTCATCTCTGTGAAAAAAATGTGACCTCTGTTTCTAAAGGTAAATAAAGATCAACGCTTATAGGTCAAAATCAATTGTTTTGTTTTGTTTTGTTTTACACTCTGCTGCATTAACTAATTAATCACAGGTTATCATTTTGTTTTCTTATTTGGTTTGTTTTATAAAAAAGAGTTTTAGGAACTTTAGTGTCCATGGAGTAAGAAATTGGGTGAATATATTATCTTATATTTACAACAAAAGATTTGAAAAAATAGTTTAGAACATTCAACAAACTAGAAGTGTGTCTTTTTAGCCAATGGTTGTTTCTCTACTCCTTGTCCTATTTTCTCTTTTGATATTCTCAGAGAAAACATTGTATGATAAGAGAAAAGCAAGATATAAATCAATTTCAGACTAAAACTTCACATGTATACAAACATGTACACACTCCCACACACCCACCCACATTTTCTGTTTTGCATGTATATATAGAACACAAACTCTAAAACACATCTGCTCTCAAGATGGGCCAGTTGGCCAAGAAGAGGCCAAGAGAAACCTTGATATCCTAGTCTGCATGGATCAATTTGCCCATGAAGTCAAGACTAACAGTGAGCCTTCCCTTTCTTCATGGATCTCAGTTTCATTTTACATACAACTCAAAAATAAATAAATAAATAAATAAATTTACTATATGGTCTAATATCCTTTGATTCTTCTTTATAAATAAGTCAAATTGTGAAAGGCAGAAAGGAAGTCAAAGCAAAGGCCAGGAACTCGGTGATTACAGTTAAAGGATATGGAAGGCCTGGCTGGCTGGTGGCAGGTTAGGAATAAATGATTAGATCTCTAGGGATTTCAGAAAGACCTTAGGATCTAGGAATAATAATAAATATACAGAAGCCTGCCAAATTCTAGTGCCCTTGAATTTCCTACTGATGTGTGAGAAACAGTGTCTGCCCCAGAGTGGAGGTGAGTTCAGAGGACACACCTCACCAGACCACATGGCTCCTCACCCACTTCAGAGAAGGCAATTAGGGTAGGAAGTAGGATTTGGATTTTTTAAATGAAATGATTTTGAAAATAGTTCATAAGGGGAGGAGGAGGGAAGGAGAGTGGGAGGGGAGGTGAAAGAGGGCACCAGCATTATGGACACACTCAATAGTTTGGTGGTTAACTGGAGCAGGGGGAAGAGGAGGGAGGGAGAGTTTTGGGGGAGGTGGGAGTGGGCACCGGATATATGGTGGTGGAAGGGGAGCTGATTCTGGGTGGTGAGCACATAATGCGATGCATGGGTGATGTGATGTGAACTTGTACATCTGGAAACTATCTAATTGTTAGCAAACAATGTCACCCAATTAAATTTAACAATTAAAAAATAAAGGAAAGTGAAAAGACAACCAAAAATATTAAATTAAATTAAATTAAATAGTTCATATTTACATAAATATTACAAAGAGAGTGCAGAGATTTCCCATATGCCCCACTCAGTTTCCTCTACTATTCACATCAGATATTATCATGGTCATTTATCATAATTAATGGGCCAATATTGATACATTTTTATTAATTAAAATCCTAACTATATTCAAATTTCCTCAGTTTTTCCTTAATGTCATTTTTCTGTCAAGAACCTCATCTAGAAGACCACATTATATTTAGTCTGTGTCTCCTTAAACTCCTGGCTGTGAGAGTTTTTCAGACTTTTCCTTGTTTTACGACAACTTGACAGTTTCAAGGAGTGCTAGTCAGGTATTTTGTAGAGGGTTCCTCAGTTGGGCTTCATCTAATGTTGTTCGGGGTTTGCTTGTTTTGTTTGTCTGTTTGTTATGGTTTTTATCCTCACATAGAAGATGTATCAGATATTAACTTAATAAGAATAAGAAGCATATGTTACACTTAATATTAGCCAAAAAGCCAAGATGCAGTCTTACATTTTTCCAATGGTTAGAGTGGGGTTATGGGTTTGGGAAGAACATGATAAAGGAACAGTGCTATTCTCACCACATCACATCAGGAATATATGCTGTCAACCTGATTTATCTCTGTTGCTTTTAACCTTGCTTTTAACCAAAATAATGTCTGTCTCATTTCTCCACTGTGAAGTTACTTCCACCTCCCCACCCACCCCACCTTTACCCCAACCACCATTTCATACTAATACTCTGATCTCTGCAGTCCACATTAAGGGTGAAGAATTTGGCTCTTTCTATTTGAAGAAATAGCTACATAAATTGGAATACAGTGCACAAGAGATTTGTCTCTTTTCTCCCATTCATTCATCTAATCATTTATATTAATATAGACACATGGGTATTTATTTTATACTTTGAGATATAATCCAATGCTACTAAATTTTGTTGCTCGACTTATTTCAACTTTGACTATTGGCAGCTCTTTCAGTTAGCTCCTGTGATCCTTTGACATACCACCATCATTGTGGAATTTTTATTTTGTTTTTGAGAACTTTCTGACTTTCTGAAATTTGTATTTTGGCTAATGTTTTTCTCCTTAGCCTTTTTAATCTGCTTAACTTTGAAGATATGTAAATAAAGTTTATACTTAGATATTTTTGCATCTCATAGAGATATCAGGAAGCACCATATAAGATCACTTTCCAATTGCCTTAGCCTCAAGGCTGTGATGTGGTTGTCATATATTCCAATAGTCTTAAAGATATATCCCTTTCCAACTCAGAAAATACTTTTTATGTGCTTGATAAATATTATGCCTACATGTTCTTTGTGTTCTCTTTCTGAAACTCTTACTAGTTAAATACCCTTCTAGATTGATCCTCTTGAATTTCAAATATTTTATCTTTTTCCTTTTCTTGTCATTCTGTTGTTCTATATCAAAGAGTTTCCTTATTCTTACCTGTCTATTCTTGCAATAAATAAACAATTTGTTTCTCTCTCATGGCATTCAGTTCATGTTTTTTATTTCATGGATGCAACCTCCTTAAATCTTTCTAAGGATACTAATTCAAGCTTTTAAAAGTTCTCTTCATTATGTGATTTACTTCTGTTTTACAGCATCTTTTTTGGGGGGGGGGTGTAATTTATTTTAGTATTAATAACTATTTTAAATGTTTGCACATATTTTAGAATGTGAAAATAGGAAGAATACTTGGAAGCTCTTGGCAGGTAGGTGGGTAAGTCTTTCTACCTTCAGGCTTATTTTATGTTTCAGGAGAGGGTGTTCTAAATTCTTCCAGAGTGTCAATCCAGTTATTTTAGTGAAAAATTATCAACTATATTAAGTAGATGTTAGTGTTCAGTGTAGGCAGGAGAGGCTATAAACTATGAAAGAGTCTCCAGTTTATATATTTTCAGCCCAAGTGATCATTTCTGCCCTCTGAGCTCTGTTTAACCAATGGTCTCTGCATCTTCAACAATAGACTCTCCATTCAGGGCAGATTCTCTCAGCCACACTTGCTCCTGGTGGATTCATTATATAGCTCCGTCACTTCCCACGCACTTGAATTTATCTGCAGGATAAGTACCTAGAATTTGAATTGTTAAGACCAAGTACATAAGAATTTGTAAATTTGATAGGAAATGATAGTTTCACCTACAAAAAGATGGTCTCAGCCTACATTCCCACTGGTAAATGACAGGTCTCTCCCAAATATTATGTAATCAAGGGTTTGGAATTTACCAGTCTGATCAGTGAAAATTATATTGCAGAAAAATGGCACTTGCATGTGTCTTATTATGAATGTAGCTGAACATATTATATCGGAGTTCTGTATTCCTTTTCTGTGAACAGTCTGTTCAATTTTTTGCTTAGGTACTCTGTTGGTCCTTTGTCTTACTGAATTATAGAAACTATATACTAGAGATACTAAGGATTTACACTACACTAAAATTTTAAAATATGAGATTAACTCAAGCACAAGAAGAAATGGTGCAATCAAGAGACATGGTAAACATGAGATGTATGAGGCTGTTACCAACGAACTTATTGTAAGTAAAAGGAGTACAGTATAAAATAAGAAGAGATCAAACATGGCGGCATGAGAGGAGCACGCTGATATCTGCCTGGGAAGGGCCTTGTGAACACAGGGAATCCACAGGGGAAACCCTGAGAAGAAACCTCAACTAAGAGAACCACACAATGCAGAACAACACCCAAAGGTTAGAGAAAAAAGGGGAGAGCGGGAGAAAAAGGGAAGCAGCGGTTTGGGGACAGAGACTCGAGCGCGGACCGGGCTGGCAAAAACAAAGGGGGATTGGGGGACTACGGTCAAAGTGGAGCTGGATCGAGGGTGGGCTGGAAGCCAAGACCTAGGGAGCGTGGAAGCCCCACAAGACTGTGGATAATTTAACATCAGATTTCAAAGGACAGCAAACAGTGCCCTAATCAGATCACAGAGCCTAAAGTGGAACACGGACTGTGGAGCAGGGTGGCAGCACTTCCCAGCAGGTGGGGTGAGAGCAGGGCACCAGCCCACAACAGCTCAGCACCCCTGATTTACGGAGGAGATTGACTGTGAGGGAGCGCCTTCTGAGGACAGGGCTCTTGGAGTGAGGGCTGGAGCTTGAGTGGGCATACCTGCATTGGACATGCTTAGAGTGAGTTCGGCAGTCTCAACAAAGCCGGGAATGTAGAGCAGCTGCCACCCGAGCTATGGCCTGTGCACAGAGGGCTTTCAGCGCCTCGCCAACTGGGCCGCTGCAGCACAGGTGCGTGCACGCACCCGGGCTTTCGGCGCCCCGCCCACTGGGCCACCACGACACTGCTGCTTGCTTGCCAGCGCTCAATTGGACTTTTGGTGCCCCGCTCAACAGGCTGCTGCAGCACCGCTGCCAGCGCACAAGTGCGCAACGGGGCTTTCGGCGCCCAGCCCACTGGGCCTCTGGGGCGTTGCAGCCTGCGCACACAACTGGGCTGCTGACCGGGTCGCTGCGGTATCATTGCCTGTGCGCGGGACTGAGCGGCCAACCGGGGACTCTGCCAAGCCCCAGCCCATCCAAGTGCTGCTCTGTGGGCGTGGCTTACAGATACGATTGAAGGGGGGGCAGCCAGGTGGAAGAGAGAAAGACTGGAGCTCCTGCGCCCCACCCGCACTGAACCACCAGCCCCCAGGCTGGAAGAGGAATCTGCTATTGTGTCTCAGGCCCTGCCTAGCTCCTACTCACATGCCCCCACCCCTGGCCACACCTTTACTACCCTGCTATCTAACAGCTAAGACAGCAACCTGAAGTGCCCCAGGACACAGAAGCTGTCTGCTTCCCCCAACCCTCTCCCAAAATCCCCTTCTCGCACAACTGAGCCCAAAAGAAAAAATAAAGAGAAGCCCATCTGATAGGCAAACCCTCAGAGGGAAAACAGACTCATGCGTAAGGCAAAAAGAACCACATCAAACACAATGCACACCTCAGAATCCAAAGCCCCTCCACAAGATCAGGGGCAGTCTTTAGTAAAGGACCTTGCACACTTGGAGTCAAATCTAAGTGAAACAGAATTCAGGTCTGCATTAATCAAGACACTCAGAGAGCTCACTCAATACTGGCAAAGTACCCAGACACAGTTAAATGACCTCAACAAGAAATTTTCTGAGCAAAATGAGTACTTTACAAACAAAATTGAGAAGCTAGACCAGAAGCAAAACGAACACCTTGAAATGAAAGGCATCATGGGAGAGCTGAAAAAAGAACTGAGTAGCATAGGAAAGAGGGCTAACCAGCTAGAGGAAAGGATGAGTGAATTTGAAGATACAAACATGGAAATGTCACAGAGGGAAGAAGAAAGGGAAAGGAAAATCAAGAGAAATGAAAGAGCACTAGAAGAACTTTCTGACTCCATCAGAAAGAACAATATTAGAATAATAGGGGTACCAGAAGGAAGCGAGATGAAATCCACTCAGACTCTACTAAAACAAATAGTGGATGATAATTTCCCTAACCTAAGGAAGGAATTACAGCCCCAAATCCAAGAGGAAACCAGAAGCCCTAACTACCTAGACCCTAGTAGATCTTCTCCAAGGCACATTGTTCTGAAGATGACAAAAATCAATGACAAAGAAAAAATCCTCAAGGCTGCCAGGGAAAAACAAATCATAACTTTCAAAGGAAAACCTATCAGGCTGTCACCAGACTTATCAGCAGAAACTCTGCAAGCCAGGAGGGAGTGGACCCCAATCTTCAAAATATTAAAAGAGATAAATTTCCAGCCAAGAATGAACAATCCAGCAAAATTAACTTTTATATATGAAGGAGGAATTAAGTCCTTTACAGATATACAGAACTTGAGGGAATTCTCCAGCTCAAAACTGGCACTCCAAGAAATACTAAAGGAGACTATCCGACCTGAATCAAGAAATCAAAATAAATGGAAAAATGTTGAGACAACAAAAAAATAAAAAGGAAAGAAGAAATGGATACAGGTTATCCTCATATATCAATCATCACCCTGAATGTAAATAGACTGAATTCACCAATAAAGAGGCACAGGGTTGCAGACTGGATTAAAAAACAAAATTCAACCACATGCTGCCTACAAGAGACACACCACAGCCACAGGGAAAAAAAGGACTCAGGGTAAAAGGACGGAAAACAATACTCCAGGCAAATGGCAGTCAGAGGAAAGCTGGAGTGTCCATACTGATTTCTGATGAAAAAGACATCAGGATAAAAAAAATAACAAGACATAAAGATGGACATTACATCTTGATAAAAGGGACAATACAACAAGAAAACATCACACTCATCAATATATATGCTCCCAATCAGGAAGCACCAAAATTTATAAAGCAACTACTAACAGATCTAAAAGGAGAATTTGACAAAAATACAATTATAGTAGGGGAACTAAACACCCCCCTGACAACATTGGACAGATCATCCAAGCAGAAACTAAATAAGGACATTGCAGCTTTAAATGACACATTGCAGGAAATGGACATAATTGACATTTACAGGTCATTCCATCCTACAACAAAGGGCTACACATTTTACTCTAGTGCACATGGAACATTTTCAAGGATACACCATATCCTGGGACTTAAATCCAACTTCACCAAATTTAAGGGCACCCAAATCATACCAAGTGTACTCTCAGACCACAAAGTGTTGAAACTTGAGATCAA
>PVKE010041514.1:0-14132 GCA_004027555.1 Craseonycteris thonglongyai | reverse complement strand
AAAAAAATAAAAAAAAAAAAAAAAAGAATCATAGCATGAGGTTACAAAGACCCTGCATTTAAGAAAGTAAAAATGCAATATTTCCAGCTATCAGTTATCTTTCCTCTGGGTTAGTATAAGAAGGGCAGACTATAATCAATCCAAAATAGGTCTTCCCTAAAATAACTGCTTCACTTATTGGCTTCTAAAACCACTTATTGGAGAAAAATTGCAATAATTCCAATACAGACCAATTCCTTCTTTCACGAAGAATATGGTTTCTCAAAAAAATATCCTGAGAAAAATAACCTGTTAAATTGAATTTATAGTAATGCCTGGTGTGAAATCCTTTCCGTAGGACATGTTTTCACAGTAAAGAGAATATAAAGAGTTCTTCATTCTCTCCTCACTTAATGTTGTGGTTATTGTTAGAAAAATAAGAATATATGTTTTTCTGTTGCCAAAAGAAGTCGAAAAATAAAATCACCCATTGTGAACATTCCAGATGCATGATATTGGCTACTGCTGAAAGTACATTGTTAAAAACATAAGAGACAGGAAAAATTGAACAGGATAATGAGTGTAAGAGTAGTTTATGAAGTATAACTACAAATGTAAAGAAATGTTATTTTAAACACTAAAATCGAGATATGGAGAACTAAAAATTAACCTCATTAATTTCACTATTCTTTTATTTTAATTGTTAAATTTATTAGGGTGACTGATATTGGTCAGCAAAAATTACATAGATTCTGGGTATACAAATCCACAGTACCTTGTCCATGTATTGCAATATGTGTTCACCACCCAGAGTCAGAATTTCTTTCCATCACTGCATGTTTAGGTCCCCCTCCCTCCTCTCCCACTCACTATTCTTAATGTATAAGATTGTTCCTTTGTCTAAGTACCTTATAGTTTCTGTATGGTGAGTAATTATCTGAAGAGATAATTTGGACTTTCAGATGTATACTTTGTGCTAGTTCTTAAGATTCCATTTCATTGGGGAAGCCGTGATGGCTCAGTGGGTTAAGCGCTCACTTTGCAGTGCCGGGGACCTGGGATCGAATCCCGACCCCGGCTGTGCGGACCCATGTGCTGAGCTGGGGAGTTCCCCCAGTTCAGTTCTCTCTCTGTCTCTGTATCTCTCTCTCTCTCTCTCTCTCTCTCTCAAAAACAAAAAAACAAAAAAAAAAGGATTCCCTTTTATGAACAGGTATATAAACAAGATGGTCACATATATGAAGCATCATGTTCTTCAAAACACCCATAACTAGAGTAAAGGACTGAGTTATCTCAGATGCTTACTGAAATGGAAAGCAGCGCACATATTCTCTCAACTCTCTTTCTGTCTCTTCCTCTATCATCTGAGACCATCCACTGTATCTGTCCTTAGGTTATTCTATTACTACAGTGTGATAGTGTGCAGCCTGGATCCCAGCCTTTCCCCTGCATAATGGTATGACTTAACAAGCCATTTGTCCTCCCCTGCCCTTGGTGTCTCATCCATGAAACAAAAAAATTGCTTCCCGCCACCAACTAGAGAAAAAAATTACCAGTTGTTCTATATTCACTGTATTTGTGAATAGAAAACTCTCAGATTTATGGGACTGGGATTTTAGAAAACATTTTTTAGAAACTTATTTTAAATTGTCCTAAGGCACAATAAGAAGCAAAACAGTAGAAGAAACCCATATAGTTTGTGAAAATAAAAATGGCATGTTCCCATTTTTGTTTTCAATAATCTGTCAGAGAATTGGGATGTAAACTTTTAAGGATTGACACTTTATTTCTCCTTCATAGGACACTGTGACACAAATCAAGAAAGTAAAGGAGATAAGATCTTTGGCAAATGAAATAAGCCAAGGTTGTTAACTTTAAGTCAGTGCCAACAGAATTCACAGGATACTTCATGGTTTTCAATTGGAGGTTCAGAAGTGAGACTGCAACTATGGGCCGTGCAGGAAAAATAGAGTCTTTGGTGCACATCCCTGACTTTCTTCCCCCCAACCCCCTCGATGGCATAACACAAAAACCAGAATAGTAAAACTGATCGGGACTAAAGAGGTCAGCTGGGGCTAAGGTAGGCAGTGGTAATCACTAGGGAAATGCAGATAAGGGAATGTGAAAGAGAGAAAAAGGAACAGAAGAGGAAAATGGTGGAGAAAAACAGGATTCTGTGGCTCCTTCGGGTCATTCAGGTGGTAGAAGCCTATGAGTCCCCACACAGAAGCCACATGTCTGCCTGTGGTTGCTTGTGTATTCCTCTAGGAAGTTAAGCCCTGTGTACCTGAAGGATACTTGCAAAAGCGGGTGGAAATGCTCTCAGGATCAGGTATGAGAAGAAGGCTGAAGGTTGTCTTCCCTCCATACATATTCCTCACTTGGATGTCATTTTCCTGGCTCTGGAACCCTATCAGCCTCAGCTACTTTCAGAAAACCATGGACAGATAATGAACATTAAAGCTCACTGAAGGCCACAAAATATAGTGGAGAAAAACTGCTAGGGTTTGAATGTTTGTGTCTCCCACCAAATTCACATGTTGAATACTAACTCGGAAATGTAATAGTATTAGGAAGTGGGGCTTTTGGGAGATGATTGGGTCATGAGGGTGGAGTCTTCGTAAATGGGATTAGTGCTCTTATATGAGAGATTCTACAGAGCTCCTTCATCCCTTCCACCATGTAAGGACACAGTGACAATGCACTGGCTATGAACCAGGAGGAAGGCACCTTGATCTCAAACTTCCAGCCTCCAAAACTGTGATATAAATTTCTGTTGTTTATAAGTACCCAGTCTGAGGTGTTTTGTTATAGCCGCCCAAACACACTAAGAAGACAAAGGCCAAACTAAACATTAGAAAATGTGAATCCCACTGAAGAACAATGACAGAAAATACATAAGAGATCTTTATTATAAATAAATAAATAAAAACACTCAAGAAAATAATTTAGAATACAAAGATTTTCTAAAAATTAAAATCACAATGTTTCAATTGTAAAAGTAAATGGACAAATTGAACAAGAGGGCATTTACTGATAAAACTAAATATGTGTTCTGGAAAACAAGGTGGAAAAAATAAATTTCAGGACCTCTATATTATACAATACCATGCAACAACTAAAATTTGTATTAGACTTGGAACAATATATTGGGGTTCAGAGTAAATATACATACATACATACATACATATATACTATCTTCATTGTATTTTTAAAAAGGAAGGAAAATTATCACCCTATATATCCTATATGTATTTGGGACAGAAATCATGCTGTTACCAGCAAAGACTTTAAAGTAGTGTAGTTAGAGATAAGATACAAGGCATAAAAGTTGCTTCTTTTATATATCTTTAAACCGTTTTTACTTCCCTCAATGAGCATTAGTTACTTTTAAGACTAAAAAAATTAATTCTGATGTGAATGCAATGAGATTTTGTTAGATAAATTTTAATTTCTTCTAAAGAAGAGCTGAGATTTCTTCACTGTGTATTTGCACCCCAAATGGGTGTTATGGGTTGAATCGTCTCACCCAAATGATATGTTGAAGTCCTACCCCCAGCACCTCAGAAAGTGACCTTATTGGAAATAGGGTCATTGCAGATATAATTAAGATAAGGTCATATTGGAGTCAGGTTGACCCCTAATCTAATATGACTGGTGTCCTTATGAGAAGATGTCGTGTGAAGACAGGGGCACAGAAAGACTGGCATGTGAAGATGGAGGGAAAGATTGGAGTGATGCAACTACAAGCCATGGGACACTTGTCAGCCATTATTAGAAGTCAGGAAGAAGACATGGAACCGAGCCTCCCTCTCAGAGCCCTCACGGGAACTAACCCTACAGACACCTCGAATTCAAACTTCCAGTCTTCAGAGCCATGCATGTATAGAGTTCTGTTGTTTTAAGTCATCCAGTTTGTGGTACTTTGTTATTGGCAGTGGTTAAAATTTTATTCCTCATTTAATCAGTTACCAGCATATTTGAATGCATCTGAGAGGAATAATCAATGTTTTTTCTTGTTTATAGTAAAGATAAATGAGTTGTTTCCAGAAACAAAGATTCTTGGAGGCTTGCTTTAAAATCAGGAGAGCACTATACAATGAAAAGCAGACATGAAGTGTTCCAGGAAGAAAGGAATAGTCTACAGTACGAAGTGTTCCTAAGAGGCCATATTAAATTAGATCTTATCAGAAGCTCTACATGAGACGTGTCTTTGTAAATCTTTACGTTTCTATAATCGAAACAAAAGATCTTCAGGAAAATCATTCCGAAAGCACAAGACTATTGTTCAGCATCATATAATGTTATTATTAAAAATTATCTGAAAGATTATTTTATGGTTTAGCTTAGATGGATAAAAGTATTTAGCTCAGACAGATACAACTATTTAATATGTTCCTTTTCTATGTCAGGCACTGTGCTTGAGGCTTAGGATACAACGGTAAGCAAGACCCAATCCCAGTCCCTACCCTGAAGGAGTCTTTAGTCTAGTGGAAAATACAGCAAGGGCTATGGCAGGGATAAAAATAGGAAGAGGTAGGAGAACAGCCACAGCAGAAGGTGGAGGTGTGTTTTTTAGGGATATCTCCCCTGAGGAAAGTAATGTCTAGCCTGAAACTCAAAAATAAAAAGGGGATGAGCAAGTGGATGGAGACACACAGAGGGCAAGTGTATTCTGGGGGCAGGGGGAAGCGTGCGCAACTACTAGAGTTTATAGAGTATAACCATTCACAGGAACGCCGTCTCACAGTGTGAGGGAAGCACAGAATGTGCTGGAAGAAAAGGTGAGTTAAGGCTAGAGAGTCAGCAGGACCTTGTAAACTGTGTTAAAGATTTTAAACTTTATCCTGAGGGTAGCATAAAACTTCAAAGGATCTTAAACACAGAAGTGACATAGTCATATTTCTCTTTTAGAAAACGAACTTGTCAACAATGTTGGGCTGGATTACAGAGAACGGGACTGTGAATATTAATCCAGGCAAAAAAGAGGATGATACTGGCATTAGGAAGCGTTAGTAAGGACAGGAAATACTGGATAGACTGGAAAAAGGTTTGGAAAGTAGAGTTCATTTGACACGTGATTGAATGAGAAAGTATGGAAAAGGGAGAGAAAAAGATTAGGTTTCTGACTTGAGCACAGAGAGTGCAACCATTCACTGAGACAGGGAATAGAGGAGAGTTTGCAGAGAAGACAATACATTCCATTTGGGTGTGGAGAGTTTGATTTGCCTAGGAGACACAGAAATAAAAATGTCTGTAACTCAAAAGGAAAACTGAGTCAGAGATTCAGATTTGAAAAGCATCAGCATGCAAAGGCCTGTTAGTAAATGGTATTTCCCAGGAAAATATATAAAGTGTTGGGTTTGGTGGATGAGAGTGGAAAGCCTAGAGGAAATTACTGGCAGGGAAGAAGATTTAAGATGACACAAGGAAGAGAGTGCCAGCCAGGGAGGTCAGAGAAAACCAGGAGAGCACATCACCATGAAGACCGGAGATAAAGTGTTCTGGGAGTGAAGGAATAGTTTACAGTACAGAGTGTTCCTAAGAGGTCTCATTAAGTTAGGATTGCATGGTGCTTATTAGATTTAGCAAGAAGGTGGCTGGGCACCCTGGCAAGAGCAGGTTTAGTAGGGAAGTGGGAATAAAAATTAGGTTGTTGTGGGATGAGGAATGAAAGTGAGGGCAAACCAAGCAGCAGCAGATTTTATGTTAATGGAGAGGAGGAGCAGCTAGCTGTGATGATTGTAAGAAGCTGGGTTAAAAGTGCCCTTTGAGAGATGACTGGATAAAAAAAGCTGTGGTGTATATATACAATGGACTATTGCTCAGCTCTAAGAAAAAAAAAAAATACTGCCATTTGCAACAACATGGATGGACCTTGAGATCATCGTGCTAAGAAAAGTAAACCAGACAGAAAAAGCTAAGAACCATATGACTTCACACATAGGTGGAATATAAAACTGAAAGCAACAAAGAAACAAAACCTCATGGACACAGTCAATAGCTTAGTGGTTGCCTGAGGGTAAGGCGGGGAGAGGGTGGGAGTAGAGGGAGAGGGAGCTAAATCTATGGTGATAGAAAGAGAACTGACTCTGGGTGGTGAACACATATTGTAACACATAGACGAAGTATTATGGATTTGTACATCTGAAACCTATGTAATTTTTACTAACCAATGTCACCCCAATAAAGTTAACAATAAAAATAGGAAGCTGGGTTATTTTGTAGTTTTTTGGGTAGATCCAGATGATGCCTCCCTCTTTATAGATGAGGAAACCAAGTCACAGAGAGGTGATAGGGAATATTCAGAGACATGTTAATTACTAAGTTGCATTGAAACATTATTCTTGTCTGTATTGTTTAAACTATTTGGAAAAGGGTGTCAGTCAAGGTTATTTATTAAGTGCAAAATGTGCATATACTTCTTTCAAGAAGTTTCAGTTCTAAGGAAGAAGGCAAAATGATGAATATTCAAAGCAACAGAAGCAGGCCCACACATTTTGCACAGGGAAGATCATAAGATACTAAACTGCAGAAATGAAGAAGATTGAAGACTGTCGGGTTTTAATAATGTCTAGTGGGAGTGTGTTGCCTGGAATCAAATAGAAATTGTCTATAGTAATTTAAATTAATAGGTGTGAAAAAACAACATAGCGCTTTCCACCTTCAGAGGTTTTGGGGGGAAAAGCTACGTACTCCGAATTGCCAGCAGGTGAGAATATTACATGAGACGTTGATCAGAATGGTGGCTTGTCGTTATCATACAGGAGTGACATATTAGAAGGCTCACTCTGTGACGCTACTTGAGTGTACCAACGGGTGCACTCCAGAGAGAAGACATACCCTCTTCTCTTTCCTGGCAGAACAGCTGTTTTCTTTCCTTACTTTTACTTCTTCTTTTTGAAATAGAAGATGCAGTGATTGCGTTAAACTATTTATGACTGTTTTGGTTTTTTTCCACCTCCAAAATTTTTGAAACGTGGTTACGCTGTTTTTATAATTAATAGTAAATACAGAACTATCAAGAAGGTGGAAATGCAATGAGACACCCCCTCCCCCTACACACAGTACTTATGGGAATTGACTGAAAATTAATACATTTTAAGGTAAATTCTGGTCACGTTGGTGTTTCTAAGCTGCAGTGCTAAAGTGTGTTTATACATGTATAGATAGCACTTGTACACTTGTTAGATACTTGTCTCATATTCAGCAAAACATGAAAACGTTTTCATGACAGTTGCTGGAACACTGAGGACACATTTGCATACTCAAAGCAGTTTTGTTTCCTGTTGGATTTTTGCACATTGCTTTGTATGTTTAAATAAACTTTCTCCTTTGCTAGATTTTTGGAAAAAAATAATACTGGGAACACACTCTTTTTTAAAGGTTTATTCCATTGTGTTTGTTTGTTTGTTTGTTTGTTTGTTTGTTTGTTTGTTTTTGAGAGCAGGTGGAGGGGAGAGACAGAGAGAAGGGGGAGGGCCCAGAACAGTCTCCGTAGTTGTACATCATTAGTTGTGACAGAGTTTCATTCCACACAGATGGCTGCAGGGCTGATGGGGCGAGCCTCCTGCATGGGAGGCGAGTTGCGCCTCCAGTTCAGCATGTGGGTTTGCCTGGGCTGAGGATGGGACTTGATCCCCAGAATGTGTAGTTGCAATGCAAGTACTCAAAACACTGAGCCATCCCAGCAATCCAACACACTTCTTTGAGGGTCTGTTTTCTCTCGGTCTCAGCCTAGACTGTGAGGCTATCAGCTGGGAATGCCTGAGGCACTCAGCTGGGCCTGGACTCCAGGAGGCGCCCCTCATCCGTTTCCCAATCAGAACCAATGCTGTGGCTGCCCAACCCTGCAGTTCTGATGACTGACACACACACCTCAGCAACAAACACAACGCGCTCTGAAAAAAGATTTGCTGCTGACAGGTACTGGAGGACACACAGCGTGCTCCAGGGCCACACAGGAGGCCCAGGTTGGGGGCTGGAAGTGTGGAGACCTGGGGCTGTGCCTTTATTGGAGTTCAAGTTTGGGGAGACTGGGGTTTTGTGGGTTTAGTCTATATTGGCAAATTTAAAACATAAAAGTGGGAACTAGGGCACGGGAAGGGAAAAGAGGGTCCCTGGAGTGGTCAGTTATCTAGGTTTCCCAGGCCTTTCTAAAAGGGATCTTCAAGGGTAGGGGTGGCCTGGTTTCTTACCTGGTTGTTTACTAGAGGCTGTGTCATGCATCTGGCAATATGTTTGTTTGACATGGATGTCTTTGAAATGGATGCCTAAGCAATCAACAGCTTAATGTCAGACATTTAATACTACAAGGTATTCATTTAACAGGGTTTGTGTGTGTGTGTTTAGTTTTATTTTGTTAAATTGTTTGTTGCTTTGCCTAAATAGTTCTTACACAATTTAATGTTAGGCATAGCTGTAATTGGCCTTACAAAAGTTTGAAAGGTGATGTTTATAAACATAGAATTATTGGTTGCTTGGTTGGATAGGTGGTTGTTTGGGGGCTGGTAGGTTGAGTTTTCCTGAAATCAGTGTCTGGGTTTACAGAGAGACTTTAAATGAGCCAATTTTGTGTAGCATTTTGAGGGAAGAATTTCTAAAGCTACTCTATCAAATGAGGAAAAAAAAAGTCTGGTAAATTATTGCCTGAAATGATGCTATGTGTGAAAAAGCAATTTACCAGCCAAAGCACTCCAAAAAACAAAAAAATAAGTAAGATTTTTTTGCATATGTTTTTAAGATACAATTACTTTTATAAATTGATCTTCCAACATCCTCCACCATTTGGAAAATGCAATAAGTGTCACATATTTGATATTTCTAAACGTGGCCTTTTCAGAATTGGATCTTTATAATTGCATAGACCTCAGGCCTTCTCAGTAGGAGTTTTCCCATGAAAAGTAGTTTCAGGAAAAATGAAGAGAAAAGATTTCACTCAACCATTGGAATCGAATAGAAAAAAAAGTTTTGTTTTTTAACTAAGTCTCTTGTTTAAGAATGGCAATTCTAAGTACTAAAAGGCACTATTGTGGGAACCCTTGCTAACCTTGTCTCTTGACGGTGTTTCATTGTTGGCACAGTGGCTTATCTGATGTGATGTCTAACTTCAAACATTTACTGACAATAAATAGAGTACAAAGTGCCCAAGTTCCAGGCAGTAGAGGGGACAAAGTGTTTGTGAGCCTTGCAAACTTCTTTTTCCAAAATGGGAGCACAGGCTAATATCTGGGCTGTCTGTTGTTCAGATGTGCTTGATCAAACATAGCAATTATGTGGAATTGGGGTAATGAGGCTACTGCTAAGCAACTGGGAAACATGTTATCACTTCTAATTTTTAAAGAAAGTGGAATTATTATACCAAAGCAAATTGGAGTTAGAATGTGGCTTTATTTTTACTAATTTAATAGCTTAATTTGGTCATTTAGTCTCCTGTGATCTTTCTTTTGAACCACTGTCTACTTTATAAGCACCCTCTCAGAAATTGGACCCATATATCCAGGGAATACCATAGAATGTTTTCAACTTTGAAATCTCTATGAAACAGATAAGAGCCAAGTTGACACCCACTGACAATGATAGGTAGAAACAGTTATCTTCAACTCTGCAATTTTACCATTTGCATTTCACTCATCAGCATCTATCAGTGAATGTTTTCCTCCCAAGGAAAGAGGGGTGAAAAACAAAATTCCTTTTACAGAATAAATTATCCCTGTTATTTGGGATCATCACTACAGTAATGTTTTGGGTTTGTTGTTTATTACTTGAAGAAGGTGAATCTAGTGTTTTCACCTAACATTTAAGCTGAAAGGGCACTCAGCACTGTAGATGAAGCAATTCCCTAAAGTATTCAAGGGAAAGATTGTTTTTGTTTGGTTTCTTCAGATGAACACTTGGGGCTATGGATTTTGAAAGTATTACCACAAACCCATTTCCTATACCACCTTTTGTTCTGTTTAAATGTGCTTTGAATGTTATATTATGTGGAAGCTTAAGAGCTCCTGAGGGATGGGAATAATCAAAGCAGTCTTAAGTCTATGCCATTTGATCAAGGGATTAATTACTTGTATTTAAAATTCTAGATAATTGAATGGGAAGGAACATTTTCAGCCATTTAGAAGTCAGCTGGCAGGGAAACCACAGATGGGGAATTTGCAGAGTGTCAAGAAGTTTCATGAGTAGAAACAGCTGCAATGCCTTTTTAACAGCGGAACTGAGTAATACCAGAAAAGACTCACTCTATACAACACAAGCTATCATTTCTAGCATCCTGAAATATATTCCAGAATGTTAGAAATATTTTGCAGAACCACATTAGTACTACATTAAATAAATGAAATGTTAGCAATAATAACATGAATTATAATAGTAATTTGTTGGGTTATTTTTTTTTAAGATTTATTTTATTGTTTTTGACAGAGAGAGAGACAGAGAGACGGGGGCGGGCCCAGAGCAGTCTCCACAGTTGTATGTCATCAGTTTTCGACACAGTTTCATTTCACACAGGTGAATGGGGGCCGCACAGGCCAGAGGCCTCCCCCATGCGAAGCTCACCCCCAGGAGGACCAAAATGGTGACCTTTCACTTGGGAAGCACAACCCAGTTCAGCATATGGGCCCACACGGGCCGAGGCCAGGAATGGGACTTGATCCTTGGACCCCAGCCCTGCAAAGCAAATGTTTAACCTGCTGAGCCATCCCAGCTTCCCCTATAATAGTAATTTGTAATGCTTATATATTACTTATGATTTCTCAGACACTATTGTAACCATTCTATAGATATACATATTAGCTTATTTAAGTCCCACAGGACTCTTATAAAGTAGTTACTTATGTCACCTCAATTCCTTTTTTTTCCAAAATTGAGGTATAATGTACATACAGAAAAATTAGTTTGGACAAATGTGTACAAAATATAGAAAGTTCGTCATCCCCCAAAGTTGGTTTTTTTTTTTTTTGTCTCTTCCTAGAAAAGTACCTTTTCTTAACTATCTTCAGAGACAACCACTATTTTGATTTCTGTCACCGTACTTTAACCCAGTTCTAGAACTCCATATAAATGAATCATACATGTGTTCTTTTATGTCTGGCTATTTATGCTTTAGTATAATAATTCACTTTTCTTTAAAAGGTAGAAAAAATAAAATGCCTATAAGTTGGTTCGCAGTAGCCTCATTAACCCATCTCCACGGATGAATGTTTCTGAGATTCATTCAATTTTTAACATATATCAGTAGTAAGCCATTGTGTAGATATACCACAATTTGTTTTCCCATTTTCCTACTGATGGACAATTGTGTTATTTTCAGGTTTGATTTTGATTATGTAATTATGAATAAAGCTGCTGTTAACCTTTTGTACAACTCTTTTTGTGAACTTGGATTTCAGTCCTCTTGGGTTATGTTAGAATTGTTGGGCTATAAGTTTTTTCATTTTATGGGAAACTGCCAGACATTTTCCCAAAGTGATTGTATCATTTGATATACCCATCAACAATGTATGAGAATTCCAGTTGTTCCACATACTCACCAACATTTGGTAGTGTCACCTTTTTAGATTTTATCTAGGGTTTTGGGTGTGATGTGGCATCTCATTGTTTTTAATTTGTATTTTCCTGATAAATAGCAATGTTGAGCATACTTTTACTTCCTTGCTGACCATTTGTACTCTTCCATTGTGAAGCATCTGTTGTTAAGGTTTTCTGCCTATGGTTACTTGAGGCTGTTTGTATTATTATTGAATAGTATGAGTTATTTGTATATTGTGGATACAAGTCTTGGTCAGAGATATTTAATGTGAATATTTTCTTCCTGTGTGTGGCTTGGTTATTCACTAATATTTTCATTTGATGAGGCCCAATTTGTCTTTTTGTTTGTTTTTCTTTTTGTTTTTAGGGTGAGTGTTTGCATTATTTTACAAATATACTCGTATAAGATGCTCTCTGTACCAAGAAAATGAAAATAATCTTTTATGTTGCATTATAGAAACTTTACAAATACAACTTTTATGTTTTGGTTTATGATTCTTCTCAACTCATTTTTTTTTTTTCTTTTGTAAGTATGATGTTAGGTAGGTGGCAAAGTTCTTTTTTTTTTTTTTTTTTCCACATAGAGATTTAGTTGTTCTACTGTCAATTCCTGGTGGGGGAAAACCTTTCTTTCCTTCAGTTGAATTGCTTTTATGCCTTTATCAAAAGTAACTGATACTTTAACTGTAATATGGGTGATTTCAAGGTATTTCTGTTCTGTTCCATTGATCTATTTGTCTCTCTTTATTCTACATTGACACATATTTCTTTCAGAATTTTAACAATATGGTTTCATTGTTTTCTAACTTACATTATTTTTTATTGTTGGTCCTCTCATGTAATGTGTCTTATCTTTGGCCTTCTTTTAAGACTTCCCTCTATCTTTGATTCTCAGCAATTTAACTATAATGTGCCTATGTGTGGTTTTCCTTATGTTAACCTGCTTGGGATTTGTTAATTGTCTTGGATGTTTCCTGATTCTTTCTCCTATAGTGTTTAATATACCACTGAATGTATATTCAGAAAAATTTCATTTCAGATATTTTTTTCAAAAATGTTTATTTAGTTTATTTTATAGTTTCCATTTTTCTGGTGAGATTCCCTAGCTACATTACACCCTTACAAAGGATACAAATGATTAAGTTGATGCATCTTCTCACAGCGTCTCTAGTTTTTTATGAAGGTAACTGATATTTGTAGGCTGAGTAGACTGAGGACTCCACAAGTTCAGAAAAACAAAGAAATTATGTACTGTTGCTTTTCAGAAGATTTTTGTGGCTAGGGAATAAAGACTTTAAGTTGTTGCTGTCATCATGGTTATATAACATCATGTTCTATTTGTTTGTCACTAGGCATACAGGACATCTACCCATGGCCTACTATATTACACTTTCTTTTCTGTTTTTTATTTTTTATTTTAACTTCAGTAAATGGAGGTCATGGAAAAAAAAAAATCCTGAAACACCATTGGCAGACTCTTCATTAGACCATACATTCTGAAGCCAAATAGAATGAATTCAGATTCTGATTCTGCCACACTATAGGAGCTTTGGCAAGTTACTTAACCTTTCTTTCTCAATTTATTCTGCTATCCCAATTCTTGGTTTCACACACCTACCTATATTTCAGTTTTTATACCCTTGAGGCTGCCTGTGGAATCCTTAAAATTATCCTCCTTTTACTGGAACTAGCTTGAGTAATAGCTTCCTTGCAATAAATATTCCCTGACTAACAGCCTAGGTCTACTTGTCTTTTTTTAAAAATTAGAAGAAACTGACCTAAAATTTTAGTTTCTCTGAAAGTGATGATCCCAGAAAGCAAAGAGGTAGCCTATCCACCTGCCTAAGTTCTATGATCCGTTCCAAAATAAATAAGCCAATATAATTAACCATGTATAAGAAATGAGCAGCTATTTTGCATTACTTTGCTGTCCATTTAATGAATCAAGATCCAGAGACTGATAATACCAAGTAGCTATTGGTACATGAGAATCAGCATAATCAAATCAAACTCAATAAGCTAAAATGGATATGGAATCTGTTATTTGGTTTTTAGGCAGCATGTGTTAATTAACTTTCATTCTGTCAGAGCAAGAGTGAAATTAAAATAGCAATGGTCTATTCTTCTGTCTTATATTTCTGTTGTAACATGTATATCATCTTCATTAACAGGGTTTTTAATGTTTATTTACATAAACTCATTAGACTTAGATATCATCAAATGTTAATGTACCAAAACAGAATTTGAAATAATTTATTTCCTTTACCATATTGTACTTTCAGGCATTATAAACAATCAGTGTAAAGGGGTATCTGTACCAACAAGACTGCCCGCTGAAACTACATCAACTGGTTCTAAATCTAATAATATCTATTGTTTGCATTGTCTTCTAAATTGTTCCAGGCTCTATGTAGTGTCTTGTCTTGTCCTCAGAAGAACAGAAATATAGTATTATCCCTATTTTGCAGGTGAGGATCTGGACAGGGAACTCTGGTGTATAAGTTACCTATGGGCCACGGTAACAAAGTGTCACAATTTACATGGTCTAAGCAATAAAATCATGTTATTTTACATTTCTGTAGGTTACAAGTCCAACACAGTCTCATTAACCTTGAATCAAGTTGTCC
>PVKE010041513.1:0-14130 GCA_004027555.1 Craseonycteris thonglongyai | reverse complement strand
AAAAAAAAAAAAATCCTTCCAAAGCATTCTCTGAGGTTTTACTTTTCAAGTTGCAAAGTGTAAAATATCTTTCTGAAATACCTTCTGTATGCCTTGGTGGTGGGGTGGTGGGGTTTATTGGGGGAGATTTTGTTTTGCTTTTAGGAGGGAGTGTACTTTCTTATGAAAGAGACAAGGGAAAGTTTTACCTGTCTCCTTTGTTTTTTTTTTTTGGTTTTTTTTTCCTCTTTCTTTCTTTTTCTTTAAAGATTGGTGATAAGGAATTCTAACTACTTAATGAGATGGGAGAGGCCTCACTCCATTGGAGTGGAGGAGTCCAGGTGGAAGTTGATGGATTGGACAGGTAAAGAGAAGAGTCCCGCCCCTCATGCCTATAGTTGGGTATATATTAGGGAACCTAAAATTACGTTCAGAGAAAAAGAAAGAGAGAGAGAGAGAGAGAGAGAGGGACTTGAGTTCTGTTATCTTCTTAGTAGATTCCTATTGTAAGGGTCTCAGAGGGGGTGGGGGGGTTGGCAAAATCCTGGAGCCAGAAGAGAGGACAGCGGGATTGATCAACCTTACAGCTAACATGTTGTACCTGGAAAACAATGCCCAGACTCAATTTAGTGAGGTAAGGATTTGAGATTTTAGCTCTTCATTTAGAGATGCTTTTTGATTTTTATATTATAGATAAAAGCTTACATGTTTATGGTTCTCATTCACCCATCATAAAGTTTTTGCAATTTGTATATAGGAATCTTCTTTTCTTGATTATTGTCTTCTGTGGTGATGGTAAATTTTTTATTAAGGAGAATACGAAAAAGTAGGAGAAAGGGGAAAAGAAAAATTTCTGGGTGGCATTATATATGGAAAAACCTACTACTCAGGAGTTCTTCAAATCACTTTTTCTAAGAACAAAGTGAGAGAACAGATTATATTCTGCTAGATACATTGAAATGACTCTTCTGTCAAGTATTCATATACCAGTAAGACAAATTAGTTTACTGAACCTTAACTTAGTTCTCAGTTCTATCTCCGGACTTCATCCTAAAAGCAAATGAAACTTTTATCAAAATAATCAGATGAGGTTTTAAAAGCCATCCTCATTCTGAATTCTATCAATCCAGAGTGTCACCTAATTCCTGAGGGTTTGATAATGTCCCTGTTGTCTGGTAAATGACTTAGACTTTCACTGTGTAGTTACAAAGTTATTTTGGAGTGATGCGTTACTAAATGTTTATATGTGCATACATGTAAATGCATAGTAGAGCACATAGGATTTTATTTAAGAAATGGATGGTTTGCCTTTTCTGCTCTCTCAACAAGTTTGTCTCGGGGATTTAAATCACTAGACAAAGGTATAAGAAAAACTCCTGAAGAGACCGTAAGACTTTGAGGAAGTTTCCTAAGGTTGAGGGAGGTCTAAAAACAATATTAGTTTACATTCCTCAGAATAGGGCAGCTGTGTTGACACTAATCACATTGAGGGGTGGGGGGTGCGCGCCTTGTGGAGAGCGGGAGTTCAGTGCTTTGGATGAAAATGCTTGCAGGTGAGTGCTTGGAAAATGTAGACAGGCATACTCAAATTGAGCAGCTTAAAAATCAAAACAAAGTACACAGTATTCTGGTGCAGACAGCAAAAGGTAGAATCTAGCAAGGGGCAGCAAAGCAGGGCCTGCGCTGTCATATTGACCATTCTATTGTCTAGACACCTGAACTGTGCAAATATAACAGGGGAAATATCAAGTTATCTAATGAAGGAAAAGGAAGTACCTATTTTCCTTTAAAACATGCAGCAGGCTGGCTTGTCCTCAGTGGAGAAACTTGAGTTTCTTGTTTTACTTTAATATTAAAAGTTAGCTTAAAATGTTACTATGTATTTTTTTTAAATAGAGGCAACTTTTAAGATTATATTGTTTCTATTTAATCCAATGTATCCAGTTTTAATCATTAAAAAACGATCTGTCGGTCTCATCGTATCCAATTTTGTGTTTGTTCATGAGCTATTTCACACACAGTATTTACAAGTAAGCTGGGATTCGATTATGTATGTTTGAGTATAATGAGGTAAAAACAAATGTTGGTTTAGAGATATCTATATGAAAAGTATAAAGTTTACGTATAGAGGAAAGAAGTGATTATTTCTCATGAAAAAAAAAACTGCATAAATGCTGTGATTAAAAGATATCCGTTGGAATTATTGACTCTTATGGAGGTGAAAGAGTCTTGTATCTAAGAGTATGGCCTCTTTA
Source organism: Craseonycteris thonglongyai (assembly GCA_004027555.1). Lineage (NCBI taxonomy): Eukaryota > Metazoa > Chordata > Mammalia > Chiroptera > Craseonycteridae > Craseonycteris > Craseonycteris thonglongyai. Next base: position 11,896 of record PVKE010041513.1, on the reverse strand, counting down.
TGAAGAAAGAAAATACCTTTACATGGATTTAAGTTTTTAAAAAACTTAGGTGAATGTATGGTCAGGTGCTTAAAACGATAAGAATTTTCTGTTTTCTGTCAGAATGCTGCTAATGTACATAGAGGATAGCTAAGAAAAAACATATGTATGGCTGAATTTCTCTACCTTCCTGCTTCTTTTTGTATATTGCCGCCATGAATGTTATATCCTTCCACCAGTCTGTGCACTATGCATTGTCTACATGACTTGATTTCTATTCTATTCTTACGAACAGCTTTCTTTTCTATATAGGGTTATGTTTAGTCCTCTATAAAAATGCAGTTCTATACCTGAATATATGCAATGACTGGGAGCACGTGGCCCTGAGAGCTTTGAAACTTAATACAAAAGCTATAACATTTTGGGAAACACTTTTAGTTAACATGTATTAGTAATTGTCAATTCAGAAACAATAACCTACTATTATCACATAAGAATTGTTAGAAAATGGTGAGATAAAAATAAAAGTGCCACATGCAACTCCCTATGAGAGGGAAATTATTTTAAAACCATAACCCATTCTCTGCCTTCAAAATAAATTTTAAATTGAATTTGCTAGCAACTTCTTTGGGTTGAGAACTCAAAACCAGAACAAGAACACTCTTCTCTACTATTTCCTTTTCACAACTTTCCTATATTTCCCCCCAAAGTCACACTGGATTTGGGGGAGCTGTTAATGAAAAGAAAAGGGTCTGAAAGGGAGGAGAACTTGGGGCAGGATGTAACAGGCCGGCTTGAGGTTCCACCCTTGGGTTATAATGGAGAGGCCTCAAGCAATCACTGCTCCAGTGTGCCAGGCGTGAAATGACACAGCCTCTGGAACTGGTCTAAGACATGAAGGAAGAGGCTCAAAAGAAAGGAAATTCTTCACAGATTAAGTTTTTGTTCAATTTTCTTGCCAAAAAAAAACTGGTGTGTGTGTGTAAGAGAGAGGAGAGAGAGAGAGAGACTCTCAAACTCTTACTTAGAATGGCATTTTTATTTTAAAAAAAATCCCTATCCAGTGTTCTAGAATGAAAAGGGAAAGATGCTTTGGTGAATGGGTTACAGTATTCTACAACTGAGTAGGACTTCAAGGCTAGTATATTGAAACACCTTTCTTTAGAAATTGAGATTAATGGTTTTTCTTTCTGTACTTGAGAGAGCTATAGGTATATAAATGAGTCCTGTTTATCTAACCCTTTTCTCTTTAATACTTAGGAGAGATAAAATATGCTATAAAAATGGCTGTCACAGTTCACAGTAGATGCTCCCAATAAGTTTCCGTAAAGGACTTATGTACCACATATAGTTGAGAGCAACAAGAAAAGATCTAAGGTTACAGTATGAGCTCTTGGAGTCCAGGCCATTGCCATAATTGTCCTCTGGGCCTACGTGGTCAAGGGAAATAGTCTCTCCAGTCCCAGTGCTCTGTTCAAGGGCCAAATCATGTTTTTTTCATGGGAGTGATTTTTCTCTTCATAGTTAATAAATACATTCATTTAAGCTTTCTCATCCGGTGCTTCTGAGATGTTTGACACCTTCGGTGAAAGCACAGCAGGTAAGAAGCAGAGGCTGCAGTTTGCTGAGGGTGTCAGCCAGGCTGTGTTCCCCACTGCAGGCTGTGGTCTTAGATTGTACTTCTTGTTTTACAATTGGTTGCCCTGAAGCCCAGAGGGGACTGGGAGAAAGAGATCTTAGATCTCAGATCACAGCTCATACCTTTCTTCACTACCATTGGAAAAATGAGTGGTGGTAATAAATCACTTATCCTTTACCTAGATAAGGAAAGAGCATGTTTGGTTTGTTTGGTTTTTTTAGAGGAGCAGTGATCCTCATCGGGGGTGTGGAGAGTACAGTAGGAAGCATGAATGAGCAGCTGGGTTAGCTACAGCCACCAAAAACTATTGGCTCTTTCATCATACCACATATATTTTCTGAATACGAAGTTGCTAAAATTTTCTTGGACAACAAGCATGTACCAAGTTTAGGTCTTATACTTTTTCCTATTAAGGGAGCATAATGCTGAGGTCATGAGATTTTATGTTGTTCCAGGAAGAATATGGGTCAAATAGTTGAGAAATGTATTACCATGAGTGCACTCAAGCTTTCATTGAGGGGATATGATTCCTTTGGATGGGACCTGAGCTGGTGGGATAGAAGAAAATCCTTCCTTCATAGTAATATTATGAAATTAATCTTTTTTCTTTGTTAATATGTTCTTAGCTTTTAATTGTTTTATGTCAGTGAATAAAAAAGAGCAAGCACGGTACCAAAAAGACATCTCAGTAAAAAAAAATCCAATTTGGTTAATTCCATAAAAAGTCTTACTATTTTGAAGATGTAAAATGTTTCTAAGCCTAACAGACTCATAATTTTCTTTCAAATGTTTGATGGGGGGAAAAAAAGTCACATAACTAATATATTATTATTGTCCAATGCCAATTTAATAGACTGAGCTGCCTGTGAAGGATATCTGATAGGGTAGTGGATTTTGCTTCTGGAAGAAAATTAATTGAAATATTAGGGGAAAAAAAATGATCCAAAAGTTAACCTATAAATTATATTCTTAACCTTCTTTTATGAACACATTATGGAGGCACAAGAATATAGTGAGTAGTGGTTTATTAATGAGCTACTTTTATAAATATTTTACAATTTTTGCTTAAATCTTAAGTGAAGTTATAATATTCACAAATTGTAGTATTGAGGGGGAAAAGCTTAGGATAGAAGAAGTACTGGTTTGCTCTTTTTAAATAAATATTTACTGAACATCAGTCACCTATAAGATGGTATCTAGGCTATAAAACTGAGTAAGAAACTTACTATACCAAGAATTTTACTCATCTTAGGGGAAATGAATATATACAGTCATAACAGAACCAATCTTCATTATCATATGAGAACTGTGAACAAAATAATATAAAGGTCAGAAAATATTAGTATCTTGAAGCAGGTGCCTTGAAGAAGTCCACATGTATATGAGAGCTGTCTGGAAAGTATGCAGTCATGTAACCATTCTCATTACATTGACAATGGCTGGATTTTTCCGGACACCCCTCGTATGTAAGATCTATGTCATAGAAATATGAGGGAGTGAGAATTTTAGGTGAAGAAATCAGCATCAACAGGAGAACAGAGATGAAGTGAACACTGCTGTACTCAGAAATATTAAATAGTTCAGATGAAATTAAAAGCACAAAGGAATTAAGAAATAAAGTAAGAAATGTGAGAAAAAGTGGGCTCTTGGTGAGCATCACATATTTGATAGAGTGGCAATGATAAGCCATGGAAAGATTTTGAACAGAGCAGTGGTGTAATGGGACCTGTACTGGGGCAGAGTTGAAGAGAACCAATGGCTTTGCTGAAGATTGCCTATACATATAAAACCCATTTCTCTGCATTGCACTTTAGTTGACTATTTTGCAAGAATATCCATTGCTTTGTGGGGCCTCTGAAAGGGTAAAAATGCATTATTTCTAAAGTCTGGTATGACTTGTGTATTTTCTGCCTATAGTTTTCTTTAACAGCTATGGGCCCTGCCATGGATAAGTTGAGGACCGTTGGTCTTGGTTTGCCTTTATTTATGTAATTATATTATATTCAAATATAACTATTAATAGCACCACTTTCACTTTCAATATTGTTCCAGTTAGAAGACAAAGTGTATGGCCATCCTATAAACAAAGACCTCACTCTTTATTTTATTAATTTTTTCTCGCTCCAAAACTATAAGTTTGTCTATAAACCAGATACAGTGATCTTGATACAAACCATTTAAATCAGACATGTTCAACCTGTGACCCAGGACAGCTTTGAATGTGGTTCAACACAAATTCTTAAAACATTATGAGATTTTGCAACCTTTTTTTTTTTAAGCTCATCAACTATCATTAGCGCATTTTTTGTGTGGCCTAAGACAAGTCTTTCCCTGTGATCAAGGGAAGCCAAAAGGTTGAACACTACTAAATTAGGTTATTTTCCTTGCAAAAAGAAGCATTTCTTTACAACCCAACTCTTACAGAGCTAATAAAATATAGTCATGGTATTAGGCACCAAAGAAAGGTGGAAATTACTAAATTTCAGCCCTAGCCTCTGAGAATTCAGAATCCTCGTGTGCATATAAGGTGTTCATAAATGACTGCAGTATAAAGGACACCAAAAGGTAAGATATATTTTCGTAAGAGACACTAAAAGTGCTCAAAGACAGTGAAATGGCTTTAAACTGTTCAGGACAGAGGTCATATTTCACATAGTTTGAAGATCAGAATTTAGCCCCGGGGGAAAGGAAAGAAGGTCATTCTGTGTAGAGGGTAGAAAATGAAGAAAAATGCAAGGAGAACTTCACAGGGCCAGATAAAAGACCATGATATATTGACTTGGAAAGAAAATGTTGATTTAAACATTAATTTGTATTTGATAGGTTAAAATGAAAAGGTTTTGTGGAAACAGCAGGGCTTGTATCTCCAGAGGAGCTAGAAGCCATGCCTATTTCAAAAGCATGAACAGTGTTTAGAACTCAAGATCAAAAACTTTGTCTGTGTGCTCTAGGGGTGGTAAGAGGCATCATGCAGGCAGGGGAAAGAATTAGCCCAAAGGTTTGCTTGGGTTAGGTGACGCTGAGGTTTTCCTGTTCACGTTCCTTAGACTTCTATTGAGATAAATACGGTACCTTATCCTTATAGAGATTCCATAATTACATTTTTATAATTAATCAAGCTGGGATCAACTTTGTTTATTAAATAGTCACCTTAGTATTGGGACAAGAAAGCCTTGTTCTCTTGCCACTGCTCTAAATGCTAGTAATAATTATGAAGCTAAATGTGAGACAATATACCAAGTATGACATTTGTCCAAGAATGAGAATTCTCCTTCCTAATTGGGAAATGATAGAGCAGAAGAAAATATAAATGTTCCATTTAAGAAACAAACAACTGAGGTGTGGGCAAGTAGGGAAGGGGCATCAAATACATGATGATTAAAAAAGAACTGACTCTGGATTGTGAGCATATAATGCAATACATAGACGATATAATGTGTAATTGTATACCTGGAACCTATATAGTTTTTACCAACCAATATCACCCCAATAAATTTTTTTTTAAGATTTATTTTTATTGTTTGTTGACAGAGAGACAGACAGAGAGAGACAGAGAGGAGAGGGAGGGCCCAGAGCACTCTCCATAGTTGACAGCATTTGTTTGCCATATAGTTTCACTCCACAGGTGGGTGCAGGGCTGCACAGGGCAGGAACTGGGCTGGGAGCCTCCCTCATAGGCCCCGGCAAGAACTGAACTGGAGGCACACCCCAGTTCAGCATATGGGTCCGCCTGAGTCAGGGCCAGGATTTGATTCTCCAGTATCCAGGCTGCAAAGTGAGCACTCAATCGGCTGAGCCATCCCAGCTTCCCCTGAATAAATTTAACAATTAGAAAACAAAAACAAAAACAAACAATCCCTGAAATTAGAAAACAATAAAAATCAAGATTTTGGTATTTCAAATTTTAAAATCTTTGCCATAAATTTTTCAAATTTCATTTTGTACAAGGATACACACTTGTATTTCATATATGAACATAAATATTGGGGGAAGACATGTGTTTACCCATATAAATATCCTCTGCTTTCACACCCTCCTTCATTACTTCCATTTCACCCAGGAAGAAAATATAGACAGTTAAATAGATAATAGTGGGGTAGGAGAGGGTAGGGTCATGGGGGAGGAAACTAAGTGACTTGATTTAAAAGCAAAGGGAGTCAGTAGGAGGAAAAACTCGGCCCTAGGATAAATGACAGGGTGTCCAAGCTTGTAGCTCATTCCTTCCTCTACTTTACCAACCAAATCTTTGACTTGCATAAACTGGATTTGGAAAGTTATCAAAGGTGAGCATGTGATTACCCTGCTTTTCACTCTGTGCAGCCATTAGAGGAATCAACAAATTTCCACAAGCTATCACATTGCTATAAAACCTTCTTTGCAGAAGTAAGTAGTCAAATGAAGTGTCTGCAAAGTTTTTCAGAAACAGTACTTTATCCTTTCCCACTTTTGAATTTCCTATTTGGACTGATAAAATAGCACACTTAAACCATTGAAGAAATATTTCTTTCTATCTTTTGCAAAAGAAAAAAATATATATATGTGTGTGTATATATATATACATAAAATTCTATATATCATATTTGATACTGACTAACTTTATATACGTTCTAAGTTTCTTTTCCAAAGACAAATTAAAATAGAACTGTCCTGTAAATTGAAGCTAACTAATATGGTTTCACAGGATAATATTCACCTGTCAACTTAAAATAAAGGGATGGGTGTTAAGATAAAGCAAATGTTGGTTCTAGGTGAGAGAATAACTGACCACAATTAAAACATTTTTGGAATGCTAGCGGATATGCATAGAGTGTAAATTGATATCTCATACAAAACTGGTAATCTGACTTACATCTTTTCTGTGTTTCTTAAATGTCCCCCCACCCCCCAAAAAAATTCTTACACTAAAAGCTAAAGAGGAAATTTTGCATCAAATTGTAGTATGTTGCCAGAGGTAGAAATTTATGAAACACTCTCATCAGCGCTTCTGGAAACACTACAAAAGAAATAGTTCTACTTTCTTATTGGTGCTAAAGCCACTAATAGGTGCAGTTTAGTGTAATACCCCCATGAGAATTACCACCCCCAAAGTGAGCTTGCCTTGGAAAGAACTCAGTACAGGCATTTTCTTTTTTCTTTTAAGCTTGTGCAAAACACCCAAAGGGGCCATTTCCAATCCAAGCAGTGATCTTTCTCAAGTTTATTCTTTCTCAGATCACAAAGACAATGGGAATATGCCCTGTTTACTCAAATCAGTCTGGATTAGTGTCATTCTATTGATGGAGTCAGAATTAAAAGGAAAACCATTACCCACTCAAAGAGCAACATCGGATATTTTGGGAATGGCTTGGTTACATTTAAATAGACCATGTGAGACTCTGTCACCAGATTCAGGTTGAGGACTCTACAAAATATAGGATGGTAACACTGGCTGGAGAAATAAAACAGCCTTTATAAGCCTTGGGCCTTGGAAATCATGTCAATAGACAATTCCAATGAACTTGAAAGGCTGAAATTCAGAACAATGAAGTTTCAGAGAAGGTATGTTTCCTGCCGCCTTTCTGTACTGCAACACCAACACCCAAATCGTTATGTCCAGGCCAACTCCTTTCCAGTTTTTGTAGTCTTCTGGGGTTCTTCATTCTTTAAAATTTCTCAGGCCCAACCCTTTCAGAATAACACCTCCTTCATCTGAACTCCTGTGCTTCTCTGTTCCTCCCTAATTACTCTTCATGCTGACCAGGTGCCTTCTCTCTGTCTGCAGGCTAAAGATGTTTGGAAGGTAGACAATCTATGGTATGCTTGAAGAGGTATCTTCAGATAACAACATGGCATATTGTATATACTTTCAGAAATGGTTCTCTGTACCTGACCTGAGCCAAAAGCCAAGCAATCACACACATTGTACTAGCCCTGCCTTCACCTGTATATAATGAAACGTATAGTTTTCCTTGACATCTTGCAAGTCTTTTTTTTTTTTTTGTAATGATCCTAGTATTTCTTTATTTCCATTATAATTCAAGTGGCAAAAAAAGTTTTTAAAAGACAGGGCAGTTTCCTGAATAAAGAATGACTTGTAATCGAACAGAAGTAAACAGTGTGAAGTATGTGCTGCTTTCACTTAATTGATTACCCATGAGGACAGAGAATGTTTGATTAAAAAAAAGAACAGATTAGATTTTTATCTGGCTTTACAGTCTCTTTTTAAAAAGTGTTTACTTGCTGCTACAGTGTTCCCTTTATTCATTTTGTTCCCTGCTTGTCTCTTGATCATCACCAGAGATGTAGATGGTTTGCACTGGGTGAATAGCTTGATCATTTGCAAACACTTGCCCCTTTTATTTTCTCTGGTGTTATTACAAACGGATATCTGAGAAATCTTTGTCATTTTGCTCTTAAAACCTGGTGTCCCAGTTTTGTTTTGTTTTGTTTTGTTTTCTGTTCAAATAAAGACACTAATGAGCTGTTGTAGTTATTAAACCTATTGATTGATTGTTACTTTCATAATGGATTAAATAGAATGAAATGAATGGTTGAGTGTCTTTCAAAGTAAGGCATGTCTTCTGCATAGTTGGAAACTTCAGTTTTATTTTGCAGTTAAATGTGACAGCTTAAAGGAACAGTCCAATGTTATATAAATCACCATTTCTAACTACAAAGCATAGTAAATAACTAAAATCTTTATCTCAAATATAGTGAAAAATGTAGTAATCACTGAAGAATTTGACAGCAAAAGCAAATTAGAACTCATGAAACAAAGTTTCTCATTTGAACTTGTACAGAATAGTAAGACTGAGAAGTATACTCCTTGTTTCTTGCTTTGTTATTGTTTCCTTTGCAAAAAAAAAAAACAACACTAGTGTTTCAACCTCTGGGAGTGTGTTTTCAAATCTGGGAAATGAAGCCATGAATTCAGACCATTTGCAAGAAATGGTTTGTACGTCTGATAAACTACAATCTCAGTTCCTCAAAACATACATTTGTAAACCCTTAATTATGGCATTATTCTAAACTGAATTCTGGGTAACTGGGCAAAAAATCATGGAAATCAAAGAGAAAGGAACAAATTGGGTGACCTAACTACCGGAAACTAATGTTTTGCGGTCAACTTTTTTTCTGGGTGGTTTCTTTCCCAAGTATCCTGCATTTGGCCACAAGCACCAATGGTAGAAGGTAAATAATTATATGACCACAGATATTTGGATTATTAATGCTGACCTAGATATACTAGAAACAAATCTAGACCATCAGGCAAAAAACACTTTCTTGGCAGAAGAATGTATATGTGTTTGTTTTGAGGACGTAGAAGCTCATTAGTAAACTTCCCAGCTAGGTGTGAGCTACCAAGTATTACTCACTGCCTGTGAGTGACAGGACTTGCTATTCTGCTACTAGTTCCCATAAAATCTGAAGTTAAAAGCACAATTCCCACCTACTAAGACAAAGCAAAACACAAAGTAAAAGTCACAGAGATTATGTGGAGATGCACCATAACATTCACCTGGCAATAATATACAAAGAGATGAATCCGATTTGGAGATAGACCCACTTCAGCATAAAAATCAATACTTAACTGTGTTAGAATAAAAGAGATGCTTACTGAAAGTAATTTTTATTTTGAAAAGCTTTGCGTTTGATTCTTTTAGTAAATATTTCTTGAGCTCCTACTGTATCTGACACATCCATATGAGACTCAGCACTAAAGGTACTGGATATCTTATCTCATCATTGTATGGTCCAGTGGAGAAAGCCAGCATTAAAAATTAACACAAATCATTGATTTCAATTATGATTATATGATGCAAAGGGAAAGTTAGAGCACTATAACATTGTGAAACAAAAGAGAACACATATGTGGGCAAAGAAGACCTCTCCTGAGAGATCCCATTGAAACTAACAGCTGTAAGATGAGTAGGGCAACAGCCTACATGTGCAAAAGGTCTGAGGACTGAAGGAATGCCTATTTGGTCTTTCTTTAGTGAACAAAAGGGAGATTTTTAAACAGCACAGCATGGGCCATTTTAAAGACTAGAGACATTTCTTATAAGAGAATTGGAACCCACTCAACACATGCAAGCTTGAGAGTGATGTAATCAGCTCTGTAGTAAATTTCAGGTGATAGATCCAGGGAGCTCCGTCTCTTAACTCTTTGCATTTACACATACTCTAGGAAGGGTTAAATGTTATATCCTGTTTTTAATGAAGGGAAAACATTTTCTTTAGACTTGAAAAGGTATGCCTGCCTTGAGTATAACTTTTAGATAAAAATTCCATGCAGAAATTTGAGTGGTTCTGATTGACATGCAATCAGAATTGTTACTTAAGAAAGCAGTTCTCCAACCAGATTTACTGGTTTCACATTTGGGCTTTGTCACTTCCTACCTTGAGCAAGTTACTTAACCTTGTAGAGCTTCAGTTTCCTCATCTATAAAATATGTGTAAGACATGGGATAATAATGCCACCTCACTCATGAGGATTTAAGTGAGTAAATACATGCAATGCTTGAACACAATAAGGGTTCAGAAAGAGTATTCATTCATAATAGTAGTAGTAGTAATAGCTGATAGTCTTTTCAAAGAGAGGATTGAATATGGATGCTAAATATGTTCCATATTTTTTTAAATGTTGATTGTCACTATTATTTTATTGATAGTGAGGTGATGGTATCCCCCGTGATAAAATGTTCACCACAGTTAATCACTCTATTGTTTTAAATCATAATTTCTTATATGGACTAGACAGACACATTATCAAAATCCTTTTTAAATATTTTAGACTCACTTCAAAAACCATCAAAGCATTATTGATGAGCTTCTAAAGTCACTGTAGTATGTTTTCCAGGTAAATACCCTAAACTTCACTATAAGTTTTCATTATCGTATATACAAGAACTGTCCAGAAAGTATCCAGCCATGTAACTATTCTCATTATATTGATGATGTCTGGATTTTTTTCCAGACAGTCCTTGTACACTTTCTTGCCTTAATATTATCTGCTAAAAAAAAACCCATCAAAATAGTGAATTATAGATTGAAAATGTCCTCAAACATATTTTTTCCAAATTTAATAAATAACTCTTGGTTCACTTTAAAGAAACTGAAATTCTGTATTCTATTATTATCTGGGTTAAAAATTACTGAATATTGAAATGAAACCTTTCTGCTTAGCTCAGTGCTTCCTTAGTATGTAATGATGATGTCTGTTTCTTTCAGAATTGAGATGCTCATGATTATAAGTTTGTTCATTTGTCATTATGACTAAAAGAGAGTAAATTCTGAAATCATAGAGTTTAAAGTTTGTTTTTCCTTAATTGAGCTCTACACAGTGTTAACAGCTATATTTGGATCAAGTTTTAACTTCAACACATTTCACACTGCCTGGCTTTTCAAATGCTATGTGTAATATTTGTTGACATTGTTGTCTATCTGATCAGCCAACTTCGTATTTATTTGTCTCATCTGCTATTGTCTGATGTTGGTGGCTTTTAGGAATTTCTCTCCTAAGTTATGGAATCTTGGTCCTCAAAGAAATCTTGACACTCTGTGCCAGGACATAAAACATTTTTGTTTACTCTCTGCCTACTGTCATCTTAAGTTTGTGTGTGCTTAATGCTGTACTCTTACATTTTTTTTAATTATTATTACAAGGTTTGAGTATATTTTACCTACAAGCATTCACTTTTTAGGATTATTTGGATTACCAAACAAATAAAATTTCACATCTAACAAAATCTGGTTCTAAGAAAAATATGATGCTAAATAAATTCTTAAGATGGAAAGAAGGTATTTTAACTTGGCATTATAATACACTATCTTCTTGACCTCAAACGGTGCACTTTAAGTCAATTGTGTTTAATTCTAGCATAAAACAAACTATCAATCTTTGAAGTGACGCAGGTGGTAGAAGACTAAAAAACGACAAGTATTTTTCCCTAAGGCAGTGCTTGTTGAAAAGTCACTATCCTGCTGATATTTGGGGATAAAAATGTAGTGCTGTCTGCTAGCGCATAATCGAATGAATGCTTTGTAAAGCTAGGGTCGTGGAGAAAGCTGTTTTCTTTTCCCACAAGGGGTTTTAGAATGTTCACAAAATCTCCTCCATGAAGCCAGAGGTGAAAGGTTATATCAACTGAGGAAACTATATATGCTGCCTGAAACATTTTAAATTTCTAGTTTTGGCTGGGCAAATTTATGTGGGGAAAAAAAAGTGTTTTTGTTTTTGTTTTAAGGCAAACTCATAATATTTTAAAATAGCTTTGTGGATGAGAATGGTCATTATCT
>PVKE010041512.1:0-14114 GCA_004027555.1 Craseonycteris thonglongyai | reverse complement strand
ATTTTTTTAGTCCTAAAATGAGTGAACCAAATAAGAGAAAACAAACCTATAATTTTAACACAGACTGGGAGGAATCATATTGTTTCATTAATTTAAAAGGTAAATGCCTTTGCCTGTTGTGTGGCAGTAGTATTGCAGTGCCGAAAAAACATAATGTTGAATGTCACTTTCAGACAAGTCATACCACTTTTGATAAAAATTATCCACTTAAATCTGAAGTAAGAAAGAAAAAATAAATCAACTAAAATTAAGTTTAACTACTCAACAGACTGTTTTCACTAGACATGTGGAAAATTCTAAAAAGGCAACCATTGCTTCTTTCAAAATTTCTTACATGCTCGCAAAGAAGAAAAAACCTTTCCAGGATGGTGAATTGTTCAAAGAAGCATTTCTGACTGCTGCCGATTGTTTGTTTGAGGAATATTCTAACAAGCGTGAGATTATGTCGGCGATACAAGACCTACAGTTATCAAATAACACAGTCACAAGAAGAATACACACAATTTCAAAAGACTTGCAAACTCAGTTAAAGACTGACTTGGAAATATGTGACTGCTTCTCTGCAATTTGATGAGACAACAGATATATCAGACACCACACAGTTGGCAGTTATGGTGAGAATGGTATGTAGTAACTTCACAGTAAAAGAGGAGCTGTTGCAAATGTTACCAATGAAAGGACGGATGAGAGGTGAGGATATTTATAAAACTTTCAGAACATACGCCAGGTCGATAAACATGTCTTGGCATAAGTTGTCTGCGATAACTACCGATGGGGCACCAGCAATGGTTGGTAAAAACAAAGGATTTATTGCCCTTTGCAGGAAAGATGAATCATTTTCAAACTTTATGTCCTACCACTGTATTATCCATCAGGAAGCTTTGTGTTGTAAAATACTGCCCTTTGAACATGTTATGAAAATAGTCACAAAGATAATGAACTCTATTTGAGCAGCTCCATTGCAACACCGACTTTTCAAGGCCCTGTTAGAAGATACTGAAGATAAAGAACACGATCTCATCCTGCATACTGAAGTACATTGGCTCAGTAAAGGTAAAGTTCTTACAAGATTTGTGAACTTAATTGAAGAAATAAGAACATTTATACATGATAAAAATGAAAATTAGGATGAACTAACAGACTCTTGCTGGCTGGTGGATTTGGGTTTTCTTTCTGACACCATGGAAAAATTAGATTCTTTCAATTTGGAGTTGCAGGGAAAAGACAAAAATAGAGCTGAAATGATAAGCTCTGTAAACACATTTAAAGGGAAATTGACTTTGTTGATATCACATCTACATATCAAGTCTCTCGTGCACTTCCCATATATGAGGAGAATGCTAGGTAACAATGAATTAAACGTGTCATTATTTATTGAGACCCTGCAAGTGTTTCAAAACAGTTTGAAGAGAGATTTCTGCAGTTTACAAATATCGAGCCAATTGTCTCCTTCTGTATCAATCCTTTTACTTGCCAAATACATGGAATAGAACTAGCCGCATGTATTGCAGACCTTGTTCAGGGGAAAGCAGAAGAACTAGAGTTAGAAATTTTGAACCTTAAGAATGATATTTTGCAAAAATCCTTAATATTAGAGGACTTATGGAACATAGTCGACAAAGAAAGGTTCCCATTTTTAAACAAAGCGGCATATAAAATCAAATCGTTTTTCGGGTCAACGTATTTATGCGAATCTTTGTTTTCAAACATGAATTTAATAAAATCATGATATAGATCTCGACTTACCGATGAGCATCTTAATAATTGTTTGCTAACAGGGTGGTCATCATAAAAAATTACAAGGCACTGGCCAATGAAATGCAATACCAAAGATCACACTGACAGATTGGTTTTTTTTTATGTTTTCTTTTATGTTTTTTTAAATGATTTTATTATATGTGTTTTTTATTTACTTTGTATTACGTTTTGCATCTATGTTTCTTTGTGTGTATATAAGTTGTACAATAAATTTATTATTTTAAAATTATTTTTGTTTATTATTTTTTATTCTTGTTCAATAATAAATATCCTTAGAAATAGCTGGTGCCCGCCACCCTACCAATATTTTAGAATGCGCCCTAGGGTATAAAAAGGTTGGGAACCCCTGCTATAGATAATGAGCTCTGGACACTGCCCTGAGCACCTGGAACAGTGTCCAGAATGCTCTACTAAGATCTTATTTTTTTCTAGGATGCTACCTACTTAATGTTTTTCTTCTTTGCTTTCTTGCCCTTGGTTACTCAGGAGAGTTGTACTGAGAGTCTTTGGTCTAAAAAAAATGTTCATAATAATTATAATGATAATAATAGTAGTAGTAGTAGTAGTAACAGCCCTTACTTATTGGAAACCTCCCAGGTAGCAAGACTGTTAAGCATTTTCTATATACCGGTACTGTTTCTTCATTGATTATAAATATACTATAGCTACTAAGTACTTACTCTACATTTCCTTCCACAGACAAGTTTTGCCAAAGAATAATTGTTACTTGCTAGTCTATATCCTGATCTCCAGGATGTTTTTCCTTTATTCTTATAAAAAGCTCTCTCTCTATATATATATATCATTATATATATATATATATATCATTATATATATATATATACACACACACATATATACATAAATACATATATATATACATAATATACATTATATATATATATATATATGATATATGACATAACCACATATATTTAAGAATGCATTCCAATATGAAATGGCACATTTCAACAATGTAAAAACCACAATTACATTTGTACCAGTCTCATATTACATATATATATATATATTTAAGTAATGTCTAAAAATTGGAAAGCCGGGATGGCTCAGTGGGTTAAACACTCACTTTGCAGTCCCAGGGACTAAGGATCGAATCCCGGCCCCAGCCCATGCAGACCCATGTGCTGAACTGGGGTGTGCTTCCCATGCAGGAGGTCCCCAGCCCAGCTCCTGCCCTGCGTGGCCCCGCCCACCTGTGTGGAACAAAACCATGTCAAAAACTGATGCCTTACAACTATGGAGACTGCTCTGGGCCCTCCCACTTCTCTCTGTCTCTGTCAAAAACAATAAAATAAATCTTAAAAAAAAAGAAATGTATAAAAATTAAAAAGCAAAATATAGTCATAATCCAACCATCCAGACATAGGCACTCTGATATATAGTTTCTAAAAATTGCCATGCCTATACGATACATATGTATACTCTGTTAATTGACACATGGAAAAATTCAATTCTGTTGGTTTAGAGCTTTTTCCTAATGATATAATTTATCAATATCTTTTCATAACCTTAAATAGTTAATTACATAATATATATATGTAAGTTATATATATATATATATATATATATACCGGTATATATTGATAGATAGATAAGATAGATAGATAGATAGATAGATAGATAGATAGATATAAAAGCTTTTTGTAATCAGTCTTACCATTGAATTTTTTGGCTCTTTTTTTCTGTATTCATTTAACAGACACTCAATATATTTTATGGTATTTACTCACTTAATTCTTATAAGAGCTAATTAGATTATAACAACTATATTGATAATTTACAAATAGGAAGGTAACTTGCCCAAGGTCACAGAGCTAGTAAATGGCAGATTACAATTTAGGTTGTGAGAGCTCTTAACTACTTGATGTGGTGGTTATAAACAAGGCTGAAATTAATGTCCTCATTTCTTATTCTTCTTTAGAAAAATCCTGGGGAAGCCAGGATGGCTCAGCAAGTTAAGCACTTGCTTTGCAGCCTTGGGGACCAAGGATTGAATCCTGACCCCAGCCCATGCAGACCCATACACTGAACTAGGGTATGCTTCCCATGTGGGAGGCCCCCAGTTCAGTTCTTGCCCCCACTGTTCAGCCCCTGGCTCAAGGGGGCGTGCCTCCCATGAGAGGGCCCCAGCCCCGTTCCCACCCTGTGCAGTCCCTGCCTAAATGTGTGGAAGAAAACATGTTGAAAAGTGAAGACTGATGAGGTACAACTATGGAGACTACTCTGAGCCCTTCCCCTTCTCTCTGTCTCTCTATCAAATCAATAAAATAAATCTATAATGATACTGCTGGCTTTTCAAATGTATTGGCAATTAACCTTCAAAAGGTTGATAGTTTTCTTTCCCTCAGGCTGTATATTTCCAGACTGGAAACAATACTGGGTATTGACATTTTAAATCAAATCTCATGCTGTTTTAACTAGTATTTCTCATTCAGTCCTCTTAATGGAGTGGCCTTTTTCAGTCATCCTAATCCAGGACTCAATAGTATTTGATAATATTTGATCATTGCCTTCTCATGCTTCTAATCTCTCTCCTGCTTCCATGTGAATTTGCCCTCTGCTACTCAGTTCTAACTTGTATAAACATTCCTTCTGTCTCCTTCACTGAGGAAGAAGGAATTAAATAGGAGGTAAGGGAAGAGAGAAGAAAGTTACCTCCTTTTTAATGTTAATGTTCCTTAGCTCTCTACTGGATTCCCTTCTCATTTTGCATTCTTGGACAAATCTCATCCATTCCTTTGATTTTTAACAACTTAAATGCTAATGCCTCAAAAATCATTATATCCTCCCAGACATCTCCCTTAAATTCCAGGCTTATATATATAACTATCTATTAGACATCTTCACTGGGAATATTTTCCAGGCTATTAAAATTGTTTAAAATTGAACTCATCATTTTCCCCCTAAACCTGCTCCTCATCTTGTATTTACAATCATAATTTGACATTACCATCATACAACCCAACACTAATGAGAGATGCATTCCAGTCTTGTGATGTAGTATAAGGGAATGATGCATAGCAACGATTTTGATTCAGGGAAATCTGGATTTGAACCGTACCAGATATGGATGACTTTGGGAAAGTTGCTAAAACTCTCTGAACTTTGGCTTTATTGTCTATAAAATGAGGTTTGAAAATACCTACCTTGCAAGGCTGTCTGGAATATGAAGTGGGATGATGCATTATTCTTATTGGAGTTCCTGATACACTAAAAAGATTTAGTAAAGAGTTTTACTATTTTGGGGATAAAGTGACACCTCTCGTATAGGATGGTTTTTTGAATGCTATTGTTTCTAACTCTGTAACTTCACTCCAACAATCCTTTCTCTCTGTGCTATCCCTACTGTTAATGCCTAATTAGGATCTAGTCATCTCTGCTTCATTGCTTCCAATTTTCTCTATCTTAATAGTCCTCAATCTTTCTTCCTGATGTTAACACACAGAATGGATGATGTTCACATGTGTGATTCACTCCCTCAGACAGAGTCAATGTCAAGTACAATTCTAGAAGTTTAAGCTATAACTCCACTCACTTTCTTTTCCATGCCACTAGAAAACATATTGGAATAAGAGTGACATCATTAAAGAGGTTAGCTTGAATCCGCTCCAGTTTATTTTTTAAGTCTTGCACAAATTTGGGTAGCATATTTTGAGTAGCAAACTGCTTGTAGCACATCAGTGCACCAAGACATCATGGATGAAAGCTTTGTGTTTAACCAGGTTCCTTTATAAATTCTCTCAGCCCACATGAATCCCATCCTCCATACTATTGAAAAAGTGACTTAGTTTCTATTATATAGACTTTGCCATGTGCCTAGCATTTTTTTTTAAAGGTTAAGCAGAAGTTTAATGGAAAAAGGAGAGCTCTTGAAATGAGAGGGGGGACCCAAGAGTGAAATACTCACTGAAAGAAGAAAAGCTCTCTGGCAAGAGGGGACACCCAAAAGTAGAATGGCCTAGCATTTTTTATGGGATAAAGATCAACTTCCCTGCCCCCTTTAGTTTGGTATATAAGGCCCTCCAGACCTGGCCCTTTTCAGCTTATTCAGGTTTTTCTCGTCTATACTTCACCTTGCATTTGACTCTTAAAACAACATAATAATGGCATTTTTCATCTCCCCTTTCTCATCACACCCTCACTTCTTATCCCTCTATCATCTGCCTTAGCTCCAGATGCCCCCACAAATGTGCCTTTCGTCCTGGACTCCCATGACCTATAGACTGCTAAATCGACTGAGTGTTATTTATCCGGCAGCAATGGACACTGTGAACACTCCTCTTCCCCCTAATTCTTAAACTGTTCCTTTATTAATCATATTTTTGGCTTTTTGTTTTCTACCCATACTTCAATATTCTACCTCCAGGACCATTTACTCTTTCTTATGCTATTTTCTTTTCTTCTCTGTTCTTCTGTTCTTTCTTTATATTCTATCTTTGGGAGATCACTTATACTCTTTATGGTTTCAATTACCATCTGTATGCAGATACCAACAAATCCTTTATTACGTACTAAGATTTACCTCTTTCTTGAACCCTATGTATTCAATTACTCATAGGACTTCCCACTTGATGGTCTTGTGACAAGGGCACAGTGTCTCTAGAAGGGATTTCATGATCCCCCCACATTCCCCAACCAAACTTTTTCTCACTAAACTAGCACACTTGTATAAATGGCACTGCCTACCTAATTTCTTAAGCAAGAGATCTAGGAGAATAAATACTTGACTTCTTCCATTCTTTTATAACCCCTAAATTTCAACCAGTTATCATATCTTACTGTTTATAACTCATAAAAATCTCTAAAATCTGCCACATGTCTCCAAATCCATTGCTAACACCTTCATCCAGATTGTCATTATTTTACCTCATTTATCTTCCTTCAAAATTTGCTCCTCACCAACCCATTCTCCATCACACTCTACAAGTTGTTTTACCTCAATACAAACCTGATGATATGACCCCTAACTTAAAACACTTTGAGAAGTAGTTCAGAGACTTAACACGATTTATAAGGCTTTCCAGTAGACCTGGCCCTGCCTGCTAGCCGAGACTACTAGCTATGTTCACTCTCACACAGTATGGTCCAGCTACACTGAACTCAGTTTTTCTTTCTTTTTCTTTTTGAACTGAACTGGGGGCCTCACTGCATTCAGGAAGCACACCCCAGTTCAGCATGTGGGTCCTCCTGGGCCGGAGCCGGGATTCGATCCTCAGGGCTTCAAAGCGAGCGCTTAACCCACTGAGCCATCCCAGCTTTCCCTGAACTCAGGTTTTCATGTTCCTTTTTGTCCTTGTTTTGCCTACTTGAGATGCTTTCCTCTCCTAGTCCCTTCCTTTTCTTCACTTATTCCTACTTCAGAGCTCCTATTCTCTAGGAGTGATTATGTCTCCCCATTATAGATTTCTAAGATCCCAGGACTTTCCATATCATTGTGTCATATTTCTTTACTAGATCTTACCCAAATGATCGCTAATAATCAGTAATTTCAAATAGAAGCATTATAAAAATGTTATCTACATTTTTTTTTAAGATTTATATTTCTGACAGAGAGAGACAGAGACAGAGAGAGACAGAGAGAAGAGGGAGGACCCAGAGCAGTCTCCACGGTTCCACATCATCAGTTTTCGACATGGTTTTGTTCCACACAGGTGAGTGGGGGCTGCGAAGGGTTGGAACTGGGCTATGGGCCTCCTGCATGGGAGGTGTTGCCCTTGGCTCAAGGGGGTAAGAACTGAACTGGGGGTCTCCCACATGAGAAGTACACCCCGGTTCAGCATATGTGTCCACATGAGCCGGGAAAGGGATTTGATCCTCGGTTCCCGGGGCTGCAAAGTGAGCACTTAACCAACTGAGCCATCCTGGCTTCCCAATACATTCTTTAAAACTTATTTTAATCTAATACATTGAAATGCCCAATCATTCACTAATTTTTTGATATAGTGTTATAGCTTTAAATTTGGTGATGGGTCCATTGACTGAAGATCCATTCAGTTTTTCTTTACCATTGTTTATCACGTGTGGGTTCTAGTTTCTCTTGGTTTAGAGTGAAAACTTAAAATCATTTGCAAACCAATCTGAATGCAGAATTTTCTGGATTATTTGGAATTTTTTCTGAGTCTTTTCTGGTTGTATCTTTTATACTTAATATTTTTTTATTGATAAATTTATCAGGTGACAGTAGTTAGTAAAAATTACATAGGTTCCAGGTGTACAATTCTATAGTACATTGTCTAAGTAATAGAAACATTTTAATGATTCTTCTTTACTTAGTCTTTCTAAAATATTCAACTTAATTAAAAAAAAAGAAAACGACTTTCATTTTGCACTCTATTTTATTGAGTCATGTAAGCAAAGTTTAATTATATTACATGGTTACAATAATAAGTCAACTGTCATAAATAGTTTGGGCATAAACACAACTAATTCTTGGCAAGCATGCAACTCAACCAATGAGAGGAGAAGTGTGTAGGCTTACTGAAGTGTAGCCTCTTGGCTGTGAGGTTTCACTGAGCTCTGAATATTAATCAGCTTGTTCTGCAGAGGCACTTGGTACTATTGGCTAATTTGCCAAGTCTGTTAAATAGAGGCCTGTTAAGAGTATCCTTAAAGATAACATAGTTATCTTTCTTTCATATTAACTGTATGAAGACAGGAGAAGTATGCATGTCTTAGAAAGAGATCACCTCCCTTTTTATTCACCATGTGCTGGGCACACAATAAATATCTGCTGAAGAACTGGGTATACTAATAAATATGTAGACTACCTACCTCTCATACTCAATTCTTTCTCCACTATAGCTCAAGCGTCAACTGCTTTAAACAGCCTAACTGTCCTGACTGATCCCCCTATCCTCCAAAATAAAATGTGTAACTTCTCTTTTCCTTCCCTACACCTAGTCCCAACATACCACTTTAAAATAATTCTGTTAACGTTTGTTTCTATTTGCCTTTAATCCATTACATAGCTCTGGAAGGCAGAAATTGTTGTTATTTTTGTACCTTGCATTTAATATGTAAATGGTACATGTTAATTGTCCAAGAAAATGAATTAACAAATAAATGAATAAATAAAATAGCTCTGCCATGTTACCACTTTAGATGAGGAAACTGAAGCCAGAAAGATTAAATAGCTTAAATTATATTACAAAGCAAATAAATCTTGGCGTCTCCTTGGTCTGTGAACCCCAAAGTTCACGCTCTCTTTCAACTCTATAATGACTCCTTCAATCACCAATAAGAATAAAACCTCTTTTAATAATGGAAGGAAGGTATTTCCTGGTCCCAATCAATTCTTCTTACTTGCCAGCCACTTGTGAATATTAATATTTTCTTTGCTTGATTTTTTTTTTAAGATGCATAGGTAAACAGCAAGGAGAAAGGGCAGATAAAGAATGCTTAGAAAAAAGGATACAATCCTGACCAATGAGGAAAAATGTGTGGTTTAAATCAGAAGAATGTGGAGGTTGAGGGGAGAGAAAGAATATATAAAACACATCAGACTCAAGGATATAGATTTATCTTATAGCATTACTTAACCTGTGGAATGGGAACATTTTTATAAATTATCCATAACGTATTTCCCCTCCATGGAGGATACTGTATTTTTCGTATGTGGTTTGGAAAGGCTTTCTGGAGTAGAGTGATTCCAAGTGGTATTTGAATGATAGGGAAAAAAATAGCCTCGTGTTTGGAAAAAAGAAACTTAATCTGCAGGCTGAAAGGCCAGTGATATTAAAGGAACTGACACATTAAAAAAATAAAAAGGCATATCTCAATGATGGATAGCACGGAGAAAGAGTCATTGAAATGTTAATAGTAAGCAGTGGAGAATCTCTGTAGCATCAAGACAAGAAACATAGATTATCTTTTTATTAATAATTATTCCCAAACCTCCAAATCCATACCACTGACCCTTGCATTCATCTTTGATTTTGTCCAAATTAGAGTTGCTTAATACTCATATTAATTCTTCAAACATCATATCCTATGCAAATCTCTTTGCTCTCAAACTAATACCTTTCTATTTTAGAAATTTCAGACCTTTACCAGAGGGTAAGTGAGGGGAAGAGGAAGGGGACATCAAATATATGGTGACAGAACTGACTCTGGGTGGTGAGCACACAAATGCAACACATAGACAAAGTAATGTAGAATTGTACACCTGGGACCTATGTAATTTTTACTAACCAATGTCACCCCAATAAATTTAATTTAAAAAAAAAGAAAGAAAGTTTGGTCCTAAAATCAATTTTCTAGCTTGCCCAACACTTGTATATCTGATTTTTCCATACACTTAATGTAGAGGCTCTTCAACTTTGCATTTCAACACAAATTAATTCTCTTCCTTACATCCAGGATATAATAATCCTTTTACTATCCTACCGGTATTCATTTTGTTTTATTTGGCAAAGATTATATATATATATATATATATATATATATATATATATATATATATATATAATGTCCCTGTGGTCACTTCCTTCAATATTATCTCTGTAGCATCATCTCTTCTGTTTTTCTTTACCAGTTATAAATTCTCTTAACCCACAAATAAGATGGGTCAGTGGTCTCTCTTTTTTCACTACCAGTTCACTGACATCACTTTACTGCACATTTACTTCTCCTTAAATCAAATTGGCAAACTTTCCTTAAAAACAAAAATACAAAATCACCTAAAAATGTATAACATAAACGTCATTTCAGTATACTTTCATGTTTTGAATCCCTGATTCAGCACTTGTTAACGTCATCGATTTGGGCAAGCTGTTGTCCTTTCACATCTCTTGTTACTCATTCTAGTACATGGGGTTGACAACGTCATCTGCATCATACGACTGTTCTGAGGATGAAATAAGAAAAACATAGGACTCACTAGAGTGACTGCTACATGATAAAGACTTAAAAGGTAGCTGTGGTCATTCTCATTACACAGGAGCATTTATAGTGTTGAGTTAATTATTAGGATAAATAATAGACCTGCTATTAAGCCCTTAAATCCAAAGTGGGATGCACTATAAATGTAAAAAATGCAAACTGGATTGCAAAGACACTGTAAAAAACAAAGGTAAAAGATTTTAAACTTTTTAGATGCTTACATGTTCAAATGGTAATATTTTAGATATACTAGATTAAATAAAATATATTAAAATTAATGTCTCTTGTTTAATTTTTAATGTGGCTATTAAAAATATTAATTACATACACAGGTTGTATCTGTGGCACATATTACATCTTTGTTGCACAGCACTGCTATAGATAATGGTAATCAGAGAGACTCATGAGTGGGTTCAATTTTACTTAGAAATCCTGTCATCAACTTCCTATCACAGGTGAAATGTTGTCACTCATAATGAACTTTTATATTCTTATAATCTATACACATTTAAAATATTTTGAAACCTTTTATTATAAGATATATAGAAATTGCTCTCTTACAGATTATATATTTTAAAAGATCAATATACTATAATTTTAATCATATTTATCAAATGCCCTTCTTCTATAGCCTGTGAAAAATATAATTACGATTTACTAGGGCATCATATATTTAGGTACTCAACTAAATTACACCTGTGTGGATAACTGAAAATTTTTATAATAATAAATAAGAAAACTTAGTTAATTTTACCACAAGGCACGCAGATCACCAGAAGGTAATAGATTGTGGTTAATAAGTGGTTCCAGAGAAGCCTATGTAAGTAAAAGAGATAGTCTAAAAGTGGTGTCAGGATTTAGGGTTGTTCTGTGACTAACATCCTGCCTCTCAGTGTGATTTTGAATACCATCTGCCTATGATGAAACCCCAGTCCCCAGTCATACCATTAACTAGTTGTGAAGAAAAATGGCTTGTATAAATAAATTCACCAAAGTCTCATGATGAGGGCCTCAGTTTCCATCCCTGTAAATTGAGATGATCTCCAATAACCTCTAGCTCAACAAGATGGCACATTCAAAGAAGTAAGTGTAAACAGGCACTACTTTTTTATATTTGTATATATCACAAATTTTAAAAAGACAATTTTAAATATTAGCCTACCATATAGATCATGAAGGGTAACCAGAAACTGTTCAAACACTCATGAGAGCAGAGACACGCATGACTAGACTCCTCTCCCCAGGCCATCTGAGGTACACAGGGACTCATTCTGGCAAAGTAGTTCTCTACATTTGTGTACGGTAGGTCCGGGTTTTCTGCTTCTGCTCTTTGTTTATCTTTCTTAGACACATTCAAATTCAGAGGAACTGAAAATCAAGATGCATTTCCCATAAAATCCCCCTGTAACACAATTTCAACCTAACTTTTGAGTTTTCTTTCTGGAAACTTCTCAAAAAATTTTTCAGTCTATTGTAAATACCACCTTTACTATGAGGCTATTCTTGGTCCCTGAACCTTCTCTCCTTAGGAGCCCCCAGATTATCTGTACCTTTCTTTACAGTCACTTTTATTCCTTCTATTGTTTTATTCCTTCTATTGTTTTTAACATTTCCTTGATAGAACTTTTACACTTTACACTTTAAACCCCCAAGTTTATTTATACACACACACACACACACACACACTATATATATATATATATATATATATATATATATATATATATCTCCATCCACATCCAAGCAGTGTTTACAAAAACTTAAGCTCAGCTCTCTCCTGATACTAACCCAATATCTCTAATGTGCCACCAGATATCTCCACTGGGATGACATGCTGGTATTTCATGCTCAATATGTTCAATATGTTCCTTATCTCTCTACCTCTCAAATCCATTCTCCTCTTGCGATTCTGATGTCAGTAAATGGCACACTCATTTACCTAGTTTTCTCAACTCAGAAACTAGAGTCCCTCTTACTTTATCCCTCTTTCTCACTACCTACTTCAGTTGATCAATAGTCCCGTATATTCTACCTTTTAAATATCTTTGGGATCTAACCCTATCTCCCCATTTCCGACCCCTCCCATAGCACAAATCACCATTGTGTTTCTCTAGCATTTGCTGCAGCAGTTTCTCCTTCCGGTTTGGCATCCCCCCAAACTAACCTCACATTGAAACCCAAAGCAATATTGCAAATCTAATCATGTCACTCTTCAAAAAAACTTTCATTGGTCCTTGTTTCCCTTGGTATGAATTCAAGTTCCTTGAGTTAGAAAAACAAAGCCCTAATATCTGACTCTACTCATCACTCCAGTTTTATCTCTTGCTGTGTCCCTGTTCTCATTTGATGCTCCAAACATACTGAACAGGCAATCTCCTGAAGATACTTATTTGTATTTATTCTCTCTTTCTCTTTTCTTCTATGAATCTTCTTTGTCTTCTCCCCTGTGTCTACCTGTCTGTCTTTCTCTTTCCATCTTTCCCTGCAGAATTTTTAGATGTCTTCCCTCTGAGTCCTTTTGGACTCAGCATAGATTTCACTTCTACCAGGATGTATTTTCTCACTCTAAGGCTAACTTAGAATCCACTTACATTTGTTTCCATAGCTTTTAACTTTTACATTTATAGTAATAACTATACTGTTTTATTCCTAATTATTTGTGTGCTTCCTCATTATAAGGTAATTTCCTTGAGTACAGGGACCATGTCTTATTTAACACTGTGTCCAAACCACCCAGTCTGGCACATTGGACATACAAAATAAATTAATGAACTCCCTGCAGTACTTAGCAAAGTAGCTGCATACATTAGGCATTGTAATCCCTTAAGTTTTAGATGACTTTACTAGTGAATATTGTAACAGGAGCCAATCATGCAAAAAGAAGGAGACAGTACATAAAGAAGAGGGACAGAGCTTATGTTCTCAAACTTTCCAAATGGACTCAAATTTAATTTTGGAAATGAAATAACCTGCACATTCTATCCTTTTAAAGTCTCATCTTATAGTCTAATTCTGTAGATACTTGGACACAAAATGACCTTGCCAAGAATCCCAGAATAAATCATGTTCCCTGAGCCAGAATCCTAGAATGAACATGTGAATATGTTGCTTCATACTGTTTGTTGTCGTTGTTGTTCTAGTACCACTCACCAATTCTTTCAGAGTTCCTAAAAAGAAAGAACAAAGGCCTTCCATCTTCAACTAAGAACAATTTACTCCCTTTACCTTGACAGAATCAGGTTTAAATTTAGGTTGTAAAATGTATACATTCTTTCATAATTATATCTTAGTTAAATACTGTTTCATGTTACTCAATAAGAAAATGACCAGGGGAAGCCGGGATGGCTCAGTGAGTTAAGCACTCACTTTGCAGTGCCAGGGACCGAGGATCGAATCCAAGCCCCAGCCTGTGCGGACCCATGTGCTGAACTGGAGAATTCCCCCAGTTCAGTTTT
>PVKE010041511.1:0-14138 GCA_004027555.1 Craseonycteris thonglongyai | reverse complement strand
CCCCCCTCCTCCCTCCTCTCCAGGTAAACACCAAACCATTGAGTGTGTCCATAATGCTGGTGCCCTCTCCAACCTCCCCTCCCTCTCTCCCTCCCACCTCCTCCCCTTCCCTCAGGCAATCACCAAGTTATTGGGTTACAAACAGTCTTTGAATTGACGACAATGTATGCAGATAGCACACAGCAAGCCAAGTGGTAACAGACAGGAGAACTGGACTAAGTTCAATTATAGGAATAATTCTCCATAATTATTCATGTTTTGTTTTTGAATAACAAGCACAAATACAGAACAACACAACCATCAAATAAAATTGTAGAAAATTACCTCATCATGGATACTTATTCTGCTTTAAAAAAAACAATGAATTCCATTTTTTACCTGCTCCATTTCTGACCTGGGCCTGTTCACCCCTCCTTAGGCAACCTGGTGGCCCCCCACTCCCAAGAGGTCACCATATTGATGCCGAACTTAGTGCGGACACCCGACTGGCATAGCACACTACAGCCCAGAACTCCTGGACTCAGCGATCCTCCAACCTCAGCCTCCCGAGTAGCTGGGACTACAGGCACGCGCCACCATGCCCGGCCCCACCCAGTTTTTCATGCATGTCCCACACCCGCAAAGCTAGACTCCACATTTTCCTGAAGGGAATGGATCTGTGGACAGTGAAGGAAGAGGCTCATGGAGGTGTTGTGTTGCCGGAGTTTGTGCTTCCATGACTGATGTTTGTAAAGTCTAAAACACCATCTATAATATACTTCAGATTTGTGTTTATCAAACCATATGAGAGGGGAGTAAAAGTGAAGAAACTAAAGGCCGATGTATGACAAAAAGTGATGTAAAGCAAAAGGAACTCCTTTGGTACCAGTAAAATCAATAAAGTAAAACAAGTATATCCAACCTGTGGCCCAGGACAGCTTTGACTGACGCCCAACACAAATTCTTAAAACATTATGATATTTGTGTGTGTGTGACCATTTTTTTTTTTTTAGCTCATCAGCTATCATTAGTGTTAATGTGTTTTACGTGTGGCCCAAGACAATTCTTCTACCAATGTGGCTCAGGAAAACCAAAAGGTTGGACACCACTGATTTAAAACAAACTGAGGTTCAAGAATATTTTCATACCTGCAAATAAGGAAGCCTTTATTGTGTTTGGATCTGGTTAGTAGTCTTCCTTTTCACTGTAACAATTTAATGAAAAGATTTCTCCTTGACAGAACACTTAAAGCCAACTCTTTTGGCAAAAAGTTACATAATTTCCATTATAAGATTATTTCAATTATCTCTGATCTACTACTAATGTATGCTTAAGCACACAAAGAATTTTGCACAAAATTTCACCTTGACATCAAAGTCCACAATCTTAACAAGTGGCATTAATTTAATGTGTTCAATTTTCCCTGACATTAACTTTTTCAGGTTTTTTAATCTAGTAAAAGTTGGAGCAGAGATAATTAATAGTACATTTTGTTATATGTGTTTTGCTCATGAAGAGGAGATAATTGTGTCACTTTCCTAAGTTCCAATTTTTAAGTCAGGGCTTCCTTGGAGATCCTAGTAAATTAATATATGAGAAAAACTACAATCTCTTTTAGATTGTTTGGGGGTATCTCCACAGATATGGCCTCGACGTGAAATATCAATCAGCTGTAATAATGTACCAAACAATCTAGCTAGAGACACACATATCATATTCAAATAGAATTTGAAATAAAGCATTCTGAATATAGAAATCAATTAACAGGATCTGCAAGACTCATTCCAAAATGGATCAATAGACAGATTAGTACATTTGACAGAAAAAAAGTTGTCTTAGAGGCACTTGACTATTGATTGTGTTAGAACTGGAGACTGGTGTGTTATTTTGACAAAGGATAAAATGTGAACTAAGAGAAATTGATCATAATTTTCTCATGGACTGCCTAAGAAAAAAATAAAAACTGTAGCTTTTTATTCATTTCTAAATTAATACATTACTAATAAAAATAAATAACATAGAATAAAAATCATGATAGCTAAAATCACACATGCCATCTTGCTAATGATAAGGATAATCACAAAATACATCTTGGAAAATGAGATTTAGTAGAAATAATCAACACAAAACTGGCAATGGCTAACCATTGATGGAAGAATTAAATCTTCCTGGTAAAATTTCAAGAAGTTTTGACTTTGTAAAATTACAACTTCAATACCAAAAGCTATAGTCATTAATACTTTAATATGTGCCAGAAAGATGAACAATATATTAAATCATTGTTTTTAAATTATGCAAAATATAAGTGATTCAATAAAATTAATTTCAGTAAAATTTTAAAAACTGACTTAAAAAATGGAATGAACTGTTTTCTATAGAATGGAGGTTGCTTCTAGATAAAATTAATCAACATTAATTATTAAAAATTTAAATTCTCTAACACGAAGTCCTGAACATCCATCCTCAAGGGTCAAAACATATCATATATGAGGGAAAGCAAAAAAAAATTTATTTATAAAAAATTGTGTGTTTATTCTTACATGTTTAAACTTCAGTCACCTTCAAAGTACTCTCAGTTTGATGCAATACACTTATCGAGACACTTACTCCAGTGCTCCAAACAGTTTTTGGACACATCAATTTTGATGCTTCTTAGTGCTTCTGCTGTTTTTTGTTTCATCTCTTCCACATTGGCAAAACATTTCCCTTTGAGGACTTTTTCACCCAGGGAAACAAACAAAAAGGTCACTCAGAGTGAGATAGGGTGAATAAAGAGGGGTAGGGCACATGGATCATGCCATTTTGGGGGGTAAAAAAAAACAGCTAAGTACAGCATGGTGTGGGCAGGTGTGTTGTCATACTGTTTGCCACAACTTGGGATGTTTCTTTCGCAGGCAGCCTCTCACAACAACGCCAGCTGGTACACTGAAGTAGATGGGTTCCTAGAACATTCAACTACTGGGAGAAGCCAATACTACAAGAGGCCTGCTCTCTAGAAGATAATTCTTGTTTTCTTGAGGGTCCCCCTCATATCAAATTGGTGTGGATCGTTTGTTGATCTCTTGACAACACATACAAAAAACTGTTCCCCTTCTTCTTTTTTTCTGGATAATTACAATATCTAAACCCATAGTGCTGCATACTACATATTAAATATTCATATTCTGTAACAATCATAGAATTGGGTCTAAATTCCAGAACAAGAACAGGCATGTTGTTGTTAGTGAGATTTGAGTTCACGTCCTCAATACACCACTCACTAGCTGTGTAATCTCAAACAAGTGACTAAGGCACTATTGGCAAGTACCAATATCTGTAAAAAAATGTGATAGCTCAAAGTGTTGTTGAGAGGATTAAATGATAACTCTTATAAAATACACATGCTGCTGGCCTTTCTGCCACTTTATTTCCCTTCCTGATGATAATGCTTATGATCTTGAGAATGAGATATGCCACACACAGAGCAGATATTCAAACATATGGTAATTACTATGCAAATGATATGATGATGAAGAAAATCTGCTTAGCTAACTCTTGCATGATTAACAATAACTCAGTAACTTTTTTTTTCAATAACTATTGAGTCATGTTAATTTTATGAGTGTTTCTCCAATATGGATGGATATGGATTCCAATGGGGGAGGAGGGTCAGTTTTTATTCAGAAAATCCTCAAGTAAACAAGAAATAGGTTTAAATATATGTGTATGTGGTTGCTTAAATAGAGGCTCCAATCTTCAGTGGTACTTGAACATTCACTCCATGGAATGAATTTATTTCTAAATTGAAAGCTGGAATTCCAGGATACCACAACAGGTTGAGCACTTGCCTTGCTACCGCAAGGTCAGGGGATGGAATTCTGGCCCTGGTCCATGAAAACCCACATGCTGAACTGTGGCACAGCTGATAACCACCAGGATGGCAGTATAAGTTCTTGCTTCCCATGAGGAAGGTCCCCAGTTCTGTTCCACCCCACACAGTCACACATGCACTTGTATAGAATGAAACTATGTCAAAAAACTAATGAGGTACAACTATGGAAACTGCTCTAGGACCTCCTCCTTCTCTCAGTCTCACTCTGTTTCTCCCACCTTCCCTCAAAAAATAAAATAAATCTTTAGATAGACAGATAGATAGATAGATAGATAGATAGACAGAAAACTAATCAGTTGCATTATTGGCAACCAACTCAATAATTTCCAACAGCAAATAGAATATTTTACGAAAGGAATGAAAGTCACTGACTTAAAGGTAAATGGTCATTTCACAACCAGATTAGTGCCTGTTGATATCTCTATATGATGCTTGGTTACTTGAAGGCTCATTACAGCAATAGTTGTTACTGGCTTTACTATTGTTACAGTTCGCTTTGACTTCAGAGTTTCATCAAGGATGTTACCCCTAGCCTGCAAAACGTCCTGCTTTGATGATAGAAATAGAAGAATGAAAACAGTTAGGGCTTTACTTTGAATGTAAACAACATGGTGAGACTAATTGGTTCCTAAACTTTATTAAATAGCAGAAAGTTCTTCCAATAAGTTTTCTCAACTGAAGCATGAAAGCCTACAAATAAGAGTCTAAATACAGACTTTTCTCAAGAGGTACTGGAGCTTTCATTTTGTTTTAGGAAACACTTTTTTAACATGAAATTTAGAAATCAGAAAGATGTGTATAGATTCTTAAAACCAAATATAAATAGAATAGTCAACATAAGAATACCACCTCTTAAAATATGTAAGGAGAGAAACTGTAACAAGGAATCAAATTTGATGACCTGCCTTCAGGTCAGTGAGCGCCTTATGGGTACAAATGCAAGTTGTCATTATTGGATTTCTAAGACGTTTACAGATATAGGAGATAATCTAAAAATACACAAAGACAATAAATGCAGTCTTAGAATAAATAAAATGTTCCAGATGACCCTCAGAGATAAAAGAAAACTCCATCCTCTACAACATTTAAACAGGATATGCCTGGTGCCTTCTCCTATTGGTCAATAGAGTCTTTTTCTTGTCCCTCTGGATATTCAGCAAATTGATATATAAGAGATCAAAAGTAATGGGTCTAAAAAAGACCTATGTACCCTTATACATTTCGCTCCCTCTACTGCACTTTTTTGAAATGATAAATGATTTCACTACATACTTTCTTCATGCCATTGCCCACCCATGTTTGGTTAAACTGCCATGACTAATTGTCAGCAGGGCTTCACTGTGTGCTCTGGCCTGGCCCAGAGACAGCTGAGATGGCAAATGCTTGTTCCTCTTTGTTCATTGTCCTTTTCATGCTGGACTGGACTGTAGGACTGTGAAACCTGAAGAGAGCTATCCCTCTGCCCCCTTGTCCCACCAAAACAACACTGATACAATGACCTGTACACACTTGACTTCCTTGATCCTGTCTCCTGGCTAATTTAAAAGGAGAATTCTTCAAATTTTAAAATAGAAAAAGAAAGTAATGGGAACATAACTACATCCCTCCAGTTACTTAATAAATCAGTTCCTCCTAAATTCTTCTTCTACAAACTCCACAGTAGGGTATCTGTTATAATTCCAGGCTTATACATTATAAATCCGTTCCATCTGGCACTGTCCACGAAACTTATCAGATGAAGATACTCTGAATTTCAATTGGCTCCAAAATTTTTTGAGTAACTTTCAGTCATTGTCAGAAAATTACAAAGATGAATTGGGCATTGTGGAACACCAAGGTCCAGATGCCCACATACTTTAGCATACTGTAACTTGCTGTTTAAACATGTAAATACCAGAGGAAGAGACCCTGGGAAAAAGAAATAAATGCAAAAATTACATGCAGTACTTGGCGGGACTGAAGTGAGACACAGATCTGCCTAGGAAGCACAGCTAAGTGATGCTTGTTCCCAAATGTACCTTTGTGCATCCACTAATTTATATAAGGCTGAGAGGCCTTCTTGGGGGGCTTGGGGGGAATACATGTAAATCAGGTATCCATTTAGAGTTAAAGCATATACAGTCACATCTGGTACTTTGGAACTGAAAAGAATGGATGCCAAGGTTCAGGGAACACAGTGGGGATGGGCTACAAAAGAAAATCCATCTTAAGGGCAGAAGTTGTCAAATACGGTAAACCTAGGGGCCTGAGGGTCAGGAGAAGACACAAGTATGAATGCACCACTCAGTAGGTTGGTACTGAAACCCACTCATACAAAATTACCTAGAGATATGTACCTCAGCAGGAAAAGACTCAGTATGGTCTGGCAAAGCCATCACACTAAACTGCCACAGTTTGGGGCCTTCTTAACTGAGTATTACCAAGAGGAGAAAACATCCTTCTCACTTCCCAGGAGTTGGCCAAGCTGTAGGGGCAGGCTAAAGCTTGTCAGAAGAAATCTTAATTACTCAGCAGGAGTCTGGTCCTGCAGCTGAGCAAATGCCAGTCAGGGAAGCAGGGCAGGTGGCAGGGCAAGGAGGTGCCATTCAGATTTGACCAGGAAGGCAGCAGCAGGGGGTATCCTGCCTCATTGTGAGGCATGGGAGACAATTTTGAAAAGTTTATTGGAAGAAATTGGAGCTTCCATCAGAACAAGTAGAGATTTAGAACCGTGAGATTTAGCATTACAAAGCAGCATTACAGAAAAGACTTCACACTTCCCTTCAGCTCTTGGTTCTCATAACCTGAGATGCTGCTGTCTTAGTGGGATCTCATCGGAGCCAAAAACCAGAGTGGCAGCCTGCTGTTGACTAAATTATTCCTGCAGGTATTAATGGACACATGATACAGTGTGGTAGTATTAACCAAAATCATGAGAGCTGACATTTTTTTCCAGTCCTGTGAATCAAACTTATTCAACTTAATTTCAATGATACTTATTTCTCTGTAATGTTTCTCAGATGACTTAGACTAACAGATGAGCAACTAGCAGTTGGCAGAGATAAAAGAAAAAAAAAGAAAGAAAGGAACCTTTGAATTTCAACAAATCATTTCCTCTCCTAACCCCACAAAACATTTTTTTTTTTTTAAGTAGAGACAGGAAAGTCATGAAACACTTAGGTTACTTTTTAGGCCTGTTGCCCAAAGCCTGATTTTCATATGCTTGTGTTTAATTTTATGTCACTTTATGTCATACAGAATTGGACTAGTCTCTAAAAATGGCTCAATGACCTACAAAGAGGAAATTATGTCTCTAATATTTGCGTGTGAGATCCAACTCTTCTTTTCTAACCCAATTCATCAAAAACTGACAAGTGAAAACAGTAGAAACTATAACATTTGGCCAAGTTTAAGCCATGGTCTTAAGGAATTCTAAATTTGACTTTATTTTAAATTTAACATCTCAAAATGCAGGAGTTAGAAATTGGGAACTTCTAATTTTTGCCTACCATACTCACCATCTGTATAGATAAAAGGAGCAGTAATTTGTCAACTTAAATTCAATCATTAAATAACTCCACTTTCTTTTTGGAATATAGATATTGGGAGAATTCTGGAGCTATTCAGGGCTAGAGACCTGCTGTGTACAGTATTTCTTGATTTATTATCTGTTTATTCAAATGAAAAACCCTAGGGAGAACAGAATTATATTCCTTAAATAATGTTTGATTACTATACTTTAAACTGGAAATGATTTTTTAATGGTTGATAACAACACTAAATTGATCATTAATTTATTTATAGAAAGATGAAATTTTAAACAGTTATTCGTTCTAACTTGAAGACTTGAATAACAGAAGGCTATAGCATATGCCTAAATGTTTGCCACATAGTTCTGCCAGTGTAGATCCAATTTCTCATAATGCATTGCATATCATTCTGATTTTTATGTGTATGAGCATGTGCACAGAGAGCTAATAGTTAGCATTGTAGAACAAGCACCAACCTTTCATAAGAGTGTGCCATATTGATGCATTTGGAGACAGAAAGCTGTTAGGTCAGTTCAGTTCCACTATTTATTTGGGACCCACAGGTAAGATAAAGTCAATGAACCTGTTTTCCTCATTCTCAAAATGAGTTATGACAACCACTACATTATACTCATAGGACCTCTGTGAGAATTAAATGAAATAATGAACCATAAAGTACCTAGTCTCCCAGTTATGATACAAATGTGTTTGAGTACAAAAGGTTCTCATATAAAAATGTTATTTATAAAGACTTTGAATAATTACGAAAATAATCTATAGAGCAATATAGCAATACATACAATAGTAATAATAAATTGGAATCTACTAATGTGTTCTTACAGATGCCTACATGATTAATCAATAAAAGATTCCATATGAATTCTGCCTTGAAGTTCAGAATTAAGACATTTTTGTCTAAAACATTTGGCAAATGAAACTTTTTTAAAAGAACTGCATTTTTTTTTCTAATTAAAATGGCAGTAATTTCAATCAAAATGACAGACTAAGCTTTTATGCTTATCAACTCCTACCTCAAATTAAAAAAAAAAAAAAATGCCAGAAAATCTGTTTTTAAAAAGCATAAATTAGGGGAAGCTGGGATGGCTCAGTGGGTTAGGCACTCACTTTGCAGCACCGGGGGCCCAGGATCGAATCCCAGCCCCGGCCCGTGCGGAACCATATGCTGAACTGGGAGCTCCCCTAGTTCAGTTCTCTCTCTGTCTCTGTATCTCTCTCCCTCTCTCTCTCTCCTCCTTCAAAATAAATAAATAAATAAATAAAGTATATATTAAAAAAAAAAAAGAGAGAGAGAATTAAAAAGCATAAATTTACAACAGTGCTGCCAAACAAGAATGGGTAGAATTGGTGGAAAGAAATTTTGGGGTTTTTCAGAAATAAGAAAGATTAACAGAATCATATTGATGGGGAAAACCACTCCCATGTTACATGCAGAAGAAATCAGTTGCAAAGGTGAGAGCGATTTTGGGATACTCAAAACTCAGAGAGGACAGACAAGGAAGCAGGAAGGAATCCTGAGTACATGTCTCAGTAACTGACTGATAAATGGGTCAGCATACACCACTGTCCCACCCTGCACAACCCTACCCCCAAGTACACACCTTCCATAATTTTACCACCAACTACCACCACTGCCACCAGCAGCAACAGCAGTAGAAGCAGCATCCACCCATAAACCTAGACCACCATGTGAGGGCAGTAGACTGGAAAGGGACTTAGATTACCAATGACCAAAAAGAATAGAGAACACCCATATCCAGAAGAGAAGGATCTGAATGTAAGGAATCGACATGAGATTGAGTGGCTAATCAAATGTGAGCCTTTATTGGGAGCGCTCCCGGGCGAGGTTTGCCAGCCCCAGAAGAGGATGGGGGCTGGGGAAGTCGTGCCTCAGGAAGGGAGTGGGCAATTTTTATAGGGCTCTGGGGTGGGGGAGAGGCAGATCAGGCAGTAAACGGCTGGTGTCCATATATGGTGTTGTTTGTTGAGCTTGAGCCTTCTGGGTGGCTGCATCCGGGTGCTAAGGCCAAGCATCAGCTATTTGGGGAAGTCCCTTTGCCCCATCCTGTTTGCCCGGGCCCCCGAGGCCCACTGACCTTACACTGAACATCCCACCTGGCAACACACCCCACCACTCCCCTTCCAATGGAAAAGGCAGATTCTCTCAAACCAAAACATTATTTACAAATAAATAAACAAGGAGACTCAAATACAAAAATGAACACACAAGCATTACCAATACTCAAGAAAACCAACCCCAGAAGAGAGGGCAACAAATTCAATAAAGAGAACTTCAAACATCTAAAGAAACAGACTTAAGTAGAACAGGAGGTGACTTTGAAAGAAGTATAGTTGATCCACATTATTTGTGGATTCCACATCTGTGAATTCACCTACTCGCTAATATTTTTTTGTCACTGCAAAATCAATACTCATGGTGCTTTCAAGGTCGATCACAGATATATGTAGAGCAGTGAAAATTTTGAGTCACCTGACACACACTTTCAAAGTCACAACAAAGCGACATTCTGCCTTCTTGTTCCAACTCTCATACTGTAAACAAGTGTCCTTTACACGGTGTATTTAGTGCCTTGTTTTTAGCATATCTGTGCTTCTTGATGATGATTTTGCTGTTTAAAATGTTCCTCATGTGTAGCACTGAAGTGCTGTCTAGTATTCCTAAGCCAGAAGGCTGTGATGTGCTTTACAGAGAAAATACATGTGTTAGATAAGTTTCATTCAGGCAGGAGTTGTAGTGATGTTGGCTGTAAGCTCAATGTTTATGAATCAGTAATATATGTGAAATAGGGTGTCTTCAACAAAAACACACATAAAAGGAAGTTATGTGCTGGTCAGTCGATAAAAATATTATGACCAGAAGCTCACAGGTGCCTAATCCTATGTGTCCCCTAGGAGCAATGGGTTGATAGTCACTAATCAGTATTTGCTAATTCATTAATTTTCAGTGACTTTATAGAGCATAACTACTGTGAATATTGAAAATTGACAGTATAATAAATATCCTCATGTGAATAATAAGGGCTATCACATCCAAGAATAAGATTAAATTGTGCAAAAAAAAAGTGTAAGATTCTTAGCAAATAAATATATGATTGTAGAAATTTTTAAATTAATAGATATACTGAATTGCAAAATGAACACTAGCTGTAGAATAAATTAGAAGTTAAATCAAGCCAAAAATGCTTTCAAAGACATTGCAAAAGGACCAAAAAAAAAAAAGCAAGATAGGTAAAAGAAGTTCAGGATTAGAGAGAAGTTTGAAAGTGCTAACATCTACTTACTAGGAGTTCCAAAACCAAAGAAAATAAAAAACAGAAAACATTGCTCAAAATCAAATAAAAACACAACTTCAAATTTCCAGAGCCTATCAAATACTCAGCAGAATGAATTTTAGAGTCCGTATGTCAACACACTGTGGTAAAATTTCACTACTAAGGATAAAGGGAATATTCTAAAAGCTTCCAGATAAAAAAAACTGGGTTTCCTGCAAAAGAACAAGATTCATTTTAACCTCAGAATTCTCAAGGGCAACACGGGATGCTAAAAGAAAATGCAACACCGTCTTCAAAGTTCTGACAGGGAATAAATTTGACCATAAAACCTAGACTCGGCCAAACTAGCATCAAGTGGAAAAAAGAAGTTTATTTTTTTAATGCAAAGACTTTGAAAGTTTGTCACTTACATATCCACTCCAAAAAATTATTAACATACTTCAGCAAAATAAATAAATTCATGAAGAAGACATGAATTACAACTTGGTCACTATTGAGTAATATTTTCTAAATAATTATTTAAACATATATCTAAGTTTATAGGCTCCTCTGATCTATATATATATATATATATATATATATATACACATTTTTTTTAAGTGATGACTGCAAAAGTATTACAAGGCTCAATGAAGGAAGAAGACATAAAATATGGGGTAACAAAGAAACAAAAGCTCATGGACACAGTCAATAGTTTAGTGGTTATCTGAGGGTAAAGGGGAGAGGGGAATGAAGCAATAGGAAGAAGGCATCAAATATATGGTGATGGACAGAGAAATGACTCTGGGTGGTGAGCACATAATGCAAGACATAGGTGATATGTTTTATAAATACAAATTTGAAGCCTATTTAATGTCACTAAGCAATGTCACCCCCAATAAGTTCAATAGTAACATTTTAATAAATAAAAGTCACAATCCTAATTAAGCAATTTTTCTGAAGTGACAGCAGCAATTAGGAAGGTCACTGGGAATTCCTGACCTCTCTACCTTTAATGGAACTATCACTGAAACAGTTATGATCCTGTCCTGAACTTAGACAACTACTCAACTGAAGAACTGGCATCAAGTAAAAAGGTCAACTTGAGAAAGGAGACACAAAAACTATAGCCACTCAGAGATAAGAAAACATGATAAAAATTAAATCCATGCTCTCTGTGAAGCCCCGTTTTCCCAGTTTGGTACATTTATACTAGATCATAGGAACCACTATTTTCATTTGAGATTAGTCAAAAATCTCAGCTACATCACTGCACACACACCTAATTTACTGTCCGGTTTAGGACACATTTAAGAAAGACATGATTTCCTTAAAAACTGCATAGTCTCCCAGCCTCTTAGATCTAGCACTGTTTCATGTGGTGCAGGCAGCCTGTAGGGCAGGTCTCACTCCAGGCCCTCCCAGAATGCTAAGCTGAGGACACACTTCAGGGTTGCCACCAACAAAGACATGCTTCTCCCAAATAATGAAGATTCATATCGATGGCTGACTTGGTCATTGCTTCCAACAGTTAGATATAATGTTTTTTCCAGTAAAATTTCATACGGGACTACAAGAAGATTCTACTGACTAACACACTTGACAATTATTGGATAGAGAAAGAGCAAGCGCTTTGTAATAAAAGATATCATGATCTGAATATCAGTACTATTTGCAGGAGCTTAAACAATTTATGTCCCTTCGCTGAACCCAGTTTTATCTTCTGTTGAAATAGAGTTGATAACGGCTACCCATTTGGTAACTGATAATCTGCCCAAGGCTTTTGTAAAGACTAAAAGGATGAACATAGCCCAGCACTTGGTAGATGCCCATAAACTGTTGGTTCCTACAACCCAATCGTGTTATATCCACTAGTGACATCCTTAGTTAGCAAATTTTGAGGAATGAGGGAGAGGTCACAATGGCCTCGCTAACTTTGCAGTGATGTTTATTGAAACTGTCCATTTGGGCATTATTAAGCTGATAACTCTTTCCTACAAGAGATCAATATTCATATAGATGAAATATAATCTAATTCCATTGGCTTTGATCTGAAACATTACAATTATTATAGTAATTGATCTTAAATTTCCCTCCCTTTCTACGGCTCCAACTGTGCTACTCTGTCTTGCCTTATCTCACAGTTAGAAGTTCTAACACTGACAAAAATGTTGAAAAAAACAAGGATTCTCTTCTTGTAGTCAGACTTGTTTAATGCAAGAGGTACTGAAAGGAGGTAAGAAGTAAGACATGATATTTGCAGAAAGTAAAATCCACCCAAGTGAAATACAGCAACAGATTTTCTTGGTGTAGAATTTGTGCATAAATTATTAGAGCGGATAAGTGAGTTTTTATGCCAGCAGGTTCTATAGGACTAAATTATGACACTAAACTGTATACGTTATTATTGAGTCAAACACACCAAAAAATTCATATCTCAAAATTTGCTTTATACAATATCAGAAAAGAATCATTTTCATTTCAATGAAACCATTAAACATAATAGTTTATTTTGCTCTTCTATAACCAAATATTATCCCCAAATAATAAATTTTAATTTACATAATTGAGAAACAAATTCTACCAAAAGCAATTTTGCATTTATTGATACCAGAAGTCACTTTGCAAGTGACATTTTAAGAACATATCTTCTGTAAAGTGAGGTAAATTACACATGAATTATTAAGGCTTCTCTTTGTGACTATTTATTCTATTTAAAATGTACCCTTAATAATAATAAGGTACTTTCTTACCAAAATCTGTCTCCCTGATACTATCACAGAATAATTTCTTAATATGATTCCTTGAATTGTCCTAGTTAAAAACACTTCTGCCATATTAACCTGTTTCCATTAGGTTTTCTATTTAAAAAATCTTTTCGATCAGGAGTGGCGCTGGATGCCAGCCACACTGAACTGCACATTTCTAGACAGTTGTCTTTAAAAGAATGAGAAGCCATGGCCTTTGACTGACAAGGAGTAGGTTAAAAGGCAAACTATCCTAGGTGCCAAATGGCACTGCTTAATATAGTTTAAACTTCAGAAATTACCCTTTAGGCTCACTCTCGGCTTAGCCCTTTTTCTGTAGTTCATGGATTTCCCTTCACAATGCCTTACTCTGTTTCAGCAGATTCCTGCCCAACAATCAACCTTTCACAATAATTTCCACTTTTGTTTTTATTCCATTGAATAGAAATCAGTGGTAAATTCCACCTCAATTTGAAAGAAGACCTAGGTCAGGACAAGCAGAAAAACATCTGCCAAAGCAGTGAACACTGAGCTTCAAGAAAGTGCACAGGCAATTTAGAAACTGAATGCAGAATATTCATAAAGTGACAGCCCCGCCAGGCCCAAGTGTATTTTGCAGTTAGTTATCACAAGAGCCCTCTCTGTCAGCTAAAGTGACTGCCTCATTGCCCCATAGCCTTCTGGCGCTTGTGAGTGAGAAGAGAGAAGGCAAAGCAATCAGAGCACAAAAGCAGCTTTCTCC
>PVKE010041510.1:0-14128 GCA_004027555.1 Craseonycteris thonglongyai | reverse complement strand
AGACACGAGGATAAGAAAGCAGGAAGTTACAAGGATCTTGGGGCTCTACAAATTTTGTGGCGTTGCCACATTGCCTTAGGTTCCCTTCATCAGGCTTCTACATCAGATTAAAAAGCTCTGTGTGTTTAAGTCAGTGTTCATTCCAGTTGTTGTTTTCAATTCTTAAATTTATTAGTTACATTGGTTAGTAAAAATTACATAGGTTCCAGGTGTACAACCCTTTCAAACACCATATATTTAGCTCCCCCTCCCTCCTCTCAAACCCTCCTCCCCTCTTTTCCTCAGGTAACTATTAAACTGTTGATTGTATCCATGAGATATTCTTTCTTTGCTGCTTTCAGTTTTATATTCCACATATGAGTGAAGTCATATGGGTCTTAGCTAGTTCTGTCTGGCTTATTTTGCTAAGCATGTTGATCTCAAGGTCCATCCATGTTGTTCCATCTTTTCTTATCGCTGAGTAATATTCCATTGTGTAAATGTACCACAGCTTTTTTTATCCAGTCATCTATCAAGGGGCACTTTGGTTGTTTCTGTGTCTTGACCACCGTGAACAGCGCTGCAATAAACATTGGGATACATATATTTTTATGGACTAAAGTGTTCAAGTTTTTGGTTAAATACCCAGAAGGGGAATTGCTAAGTCATATAGTAGCTCTGTTCCCAATTTTCTGAGGATTCTCCATACTGTCTTCTTTACATGGAGATGAACTAACAGATAAATGTTGGACATCTTGTTCAGTTCAAGGGGCCACTCAATCATAACAGAACCAGGTAGTTGAAGAACTCAGATCAGTTTCTATCCTTTTTAATTTCTTTTAAAGATTTATTTTATTGTTTTCAGATAAGGTGATAGAGAGAGAGAAAGAGAGAGAGAGAGAGAGAGAGAGAGAGAGAGAGAGAGAGAGAGAGAGAAAGGAAGAAGAAGAAGAAGAAGGGGGAGGGCCCAGAGCAGTCTTCAAGTTGTACATCATTAGTTGTGATATGTTTTCACTCCACACAGGTGAAAGTGTGCTGCAACGGGTGGAAACCAAACCAGGAGCCTCCTGCATGGGAGGCAAGAACATTCTACATTATCCTGGCATTTACCAGTTGCACTGTAGTTCTGTATATGAGTTTGCATGGGCTGGGGCCAGATTTGAACCCTGGACCTCACGATTATGAGGCAAGTGCTCAACTGCTGAACTATTTCATCATCCCAATTTCTACCCCTTTGCTATTTACAATTGGGTTATGGTGGTCTCCAAAGGACTTGTGTAGAAGGGTGAAGTCTTTTCTTCTGTCTACAGCTTCCCTTGCACAAATGAGAAATTTTTCCTGAGGAAACTTTTTCTCCATCCATGAGCAATATTCACAGTACAGAGGGCTGTGAGGGTTCAAGGCAATTATGGGCTCTAAAGGAATGCTAAATGTTAGTATATGAATTTAAAAAAATTAACTTTGATTTGCATCTTCTGGGTAGATATATCAATAATATGTAGTTATATGATTATATTACTACAGTTGTAGTTAGGTTATACATTTATATGATTTTACTTTGATGGCTTTGCTTTTAGTAAAATCAATGATAATATTAATATTTACTTCTCACAAAATATTTCCCATTATTTTATATCTACTTCACAACGATGCAAGAGAGACAATCTTATTTTTACTTTCTATATATAAAAACTAAAATTCAAAATGATTAAATCATTTTATCAAGGTTGCTCTATTCCTTTATAGCAATTAGTCACTAAAAATACTCCTGTGTAAATTGAGGTTTTTTAAATAATAAGAGTGATTTTAAGATTTACACCAAAGACTACTTGAAGTCAGAGCTTTCAATATATATAAATGACAATTTATATATTTGGTTTTGCTGATTTTGAAGTTAGAAAAATAATACAAGTAAAGTGGTTACAGGCCAAAACAAGGCAAGGAGCTTTGTTGAAAAAAAAACTTTATGTATCTATAAAATAATTCTGACAAAGCAACATTTTAATACTATAAATATTAGTGAAATATTTAATAATAAAGTTATAAATGATCTCCTTCATCCTGCTAAGAAGCACTGAGTTTAAAGTGAGGTCCAGGGATATTTTTCATTCTTTATGTTTCCTTCTCTCTTATTTTTGTTTTTTTCCCAAGACTTCACAGAGACACCATGACATAATAAGAAATTGGGGTTATTCGAATTTTATTTTTCACCAAGTATTATGTAAGTATAGAAACTCTCATAGGTTTTATTAACCTCAAGTGTTCCATCTACTCAGATGGCTTTTCCTCAAATGTGAAATTCAATAATTAGACCATCCTTGGCTTTGAGAGCAACCAGTGACTGGGGACCATCCAGAAGCCCAATCTGCAGCCAGCTCTGTGGAGCCATGAAGAGACGGCAGATGAGGAAATGGAATCATGCCTGTGCAGTGGGGGCTGATACAATGCATATGTCACAGAAATGTAGCCAAGGCATTCTGAATTTTCTTTCTCTGGATCCTCCTTAAGAAGAAGAGCACCTAGTCCTAGAAAGCTGCACCTGAAAAAGCAATGATTATTTCTGAAAGATCTAGCAAGCAGCTTTATGAATAGATGGAACTGCCTATGACAACCAAAACAGATCTGCAGGCAAGTGTGAGCTCACGCAGATCTCCAATAGGAAGAGAATGCAATTAGGGGCTAGAGGACATAGACAGTGGGGGCTCTAATTAAAACCCGGGTCTCAACAACAACACGTTTATTAGTAAAATCAGAGACTCTTGGAATCTGGGACTTGACATGTGCTCTTCCTCCTCTCCACCCCACCTCTCTTCTTTTACAGAGCTTGTTTAGGAAGACTGGAGGCTGCAGAGAAATATCCAGTCACAACTTGAACAAAGTGACCCAGATCACTCTACCCTTACAAAGCATCTTTCATCCAAGATGAGCCGCAATCACACATTGCCTAAGTTAAGCTTGCCAAAGAAAATTCCGTCCTGAGCCAGGTGGTGATGGAACCGACTTGTTACCCCTCCTCCAGCAAGCTCTTTCAGCTAGTGACCTGCTAACTCTTTCGGGAGACCCTTCATCTGTTTCTGACAGTTATAAATGGTCTCCTTTGTCCTGCTAAGAAGCACTGAGTTTAAGGTGAGGTCCTGGGATAATTTTCATTCTTTATATTTCCTTCTCTCTTATTTTTGTTTTTTTCCCCAAGACTTCACAAGGACACTGTGACATAATAAGAAATACTGGTATATATATTTGGTCTCTGACCCTGATTTCAGACACAGAGCTCCTAAAACCCTTGTAATTCCCTGAGTGATAGAGGTGATAGGAGCATCTTAGATAGTGCTCCCAAATCCCTTGGAGTTTCCTGGGTAATAAATGCATCTTTTGTTCTAGGGAGGACTAGTGGTGGGCTCCTGAATAGCTTCAGGAGAGGGGCCAGACACCAGAAAGATCAAGCCGTGATTACAAGCCTGGAAATTTTAGCCCCCCACACATCCTCTGGGGAGGGAATAGGGGCTGGAGACTAAGTTAATAATCAATCATGCCCACATGATGAAGCCTCCAGAGAACTCCATTTATCTATCAAAATCCCTAAAAGGGGTTCAGAGAGCTTCTGGATTGGTGATTGTAGCCATGTGTCAGGAAAGCAGTGCACATTAACCCCATGGGGACAGGAGTTCCTGCATGTGGGACCCTTCAGGACTTCTCCTTACCCATCTCTTCATTTAGCTATTCATCTGTATCCTTTATAATATCCTTCATGATAAATTGATCAACAAAAGTAGATGTTTCATTGAATTTTGTGAGTTATTCTAGCAAATGATTGAATCTGAGTGGTTTGTAGGAACTCCTGACTTAGCAGCCAAGATGGACAGAAGTGTGGGTACCCTGGGGACCCATACTTGTGACTGAAGGGCAGTTTTGTGGCACTAAGCCCTTAACCCTGTGGAATCTGGCACTAACTCCAGGTAGTTAGTGTCAGAATTAAATTAAATTATATGATGCCCATTTGGAGTTCAGAGAATTGGAAAATTTGGTGGGATGGAGAGAAAAAGCCCATACATTTGATGTCAGAAGTTTGTAACAGTTTTCCTTCAACACACATACATGATGATGATGAATAGTCTTCTATCTTACATATGGGGACACTGCTGAGCCATTCAGATAATCTCTCGGTATTAAGGAACAGAGTTGAGCAATACCAAGATAGCTCAGTGGTTGAGTGCTTACCTCTCAATGTGAGATTTGGAGTTAGATTCCCTGCCCCGGCCTGTACAACCCGTATGCTAAACTGTGGCAGAACTGGTAACCACCAGCATGGCTCAATGATGAAGCTTCTTGGCTCCCATGTGGGAGGCCCTCAGTTGGTTCCTGCCCTGCGTGGCCCCACATCCACCTGTGTGGAATGAAACCATGTCACAACTAACAATGTACAACTATGGAGACTGCTCTGGGCCCTCCCTGTTCCTCTCTCTCTTGCCTTCTCTTTATATATTTAAAAATATATAAAATCATTAAAAAAAAAAGAAAAGAAATAGTTGACCTCACATGTTCCTTGTTTCTTATGATTTGCTTTTAAAAAAAAGGTTCAGGCTCTCATTCAAGCCTTTGGGTTCAA
This sequence comes from Craseonycteris thonglongyai, assembly GCA_004027555.1. Taxonomy (NCBI): domain Eukaryota; kingdom Metazoa; phylum Chordata; class Mammalia; order Chiroptera; family Craseonycteridae; genus Craseonycteris; species Craseonycteris thonglongyai. The sequence continues at coordinate 9,543 of PVKE010041510.1, read as the reverse complement.
TTTAAGACAATGCAATGTAGAATATACAAATATTAGCACTGAGCTTCACAGGAGTAATTAAAATGTGGGTTGTCAGAAACTAGACTGACTGTAACCATTTAGCCAGGAGTTAGAAGACTTGGGGTTTATAGGTTCATAAAATGTGATGGAGGAAGTGAGAGCATCGAAGGAACCTCAAAGATCATAGTCATAGTTTAACAACTTCTTTGTAGAAGAGGAAACCGACACACAGAAAAGTAATGGGACTTGTCAGTTTTGAGAAACCAATAAGCAACCCAGTCAAGGTTAGAAGCTGATCTCACAGTCCCCTGCACAAGTTTTTTCTCATTCCAGCATCTGGACTTTCACATGCAGATGGCCTCCACTGTGGTTGGAATAAAAGGAAGCTCAGAATTACTGCATCAGTCAGGATCCAGACTGTGCCTCATACGAAGACTGTTCAGAAAGTATCCAGCCATGAAATCATTCTCGTTATATTGACAATGGCTGGATTTTTTTCCACACAGCACTTGTATATTTACTGAAAGACACTTGCATGTCATTTCTTCGTCCTGACTTTATGCAGAATAATTCAACCACTTTTTCTATCATTAGCTGCTATTCAGGCCAGCTGAGAAATTCTCATGCTGATTTATTAGTCTCTATTGGGCTGGATTCCATATAGTTTCCAAGCAAAGAAGAACAAGATTTCCATCAGCTAGGAAGTGGTGTGAAACACAGAGGTTAAAACAACATCTCCTGTGAATAATTCATTTAAAGAGTCACCCAAAGCATGTTTTTCAATCTGGCACCCACATTTAAAGATTGCCAGATGGCCCACCCAGGCCTCTGAGGAAGAAATACCACATTGCTCTTCCCTTCCTTTTTTTTTGCCTTGCACCGATAATATCACAACTGAGTAGAAAACCATAGAACTGCAGCATTCTGCCAGGGGTCTCCAAACTTTTCAGCCCGCGGGCCGAATTAACTGTCAAACAGCAGTTTGGGGGCTGACGACACACTCAAGGTTCAAATAAAAAAGAATCAAAATATAGATGTTGCTTTTAATTATTTATTTAATATTATTTTATTCAGATAAAAAGGTCTCCATGGGCCAGATGAGAGGGCCTTGTGGCCCGCAGGCCATAGTTTGGAGACCCCTGCGAGGGGTTACACCAACAACTAAAGGTAAGACACTTATGCTGAACGCTCTCTGTATACCTGGAGACAAAATAGCATTTGTATATGTAATACCAAATTCCTTGAGCATTTCTAAGAAAGCAAGAAACCTCAGGAAGAGACCAAGAAAAAGGAGGGGTTACAAATTCCTCCCAGGGCAAGTCTTTGGGACCCAACTATGTGAATGATGTGATGATGTGTAATCTACCAGTGCACTATCTCACAAATCCGGGGGAACTTTCAACTCCAGCCCAGAATACCCTGACTTCTGTTTGGTTTAATCAGTTCAAAGATTAAGCATAAGGAACAAAGTGCTCTGCTCTATGCTGCACAATATATGATGTGATACCATTAGAAATATAACCAAGCACAGTCCCCACCACCACAGGTTAGTGAAAGAGACAGACACAATACACAGTCAACAATAATGGCTAACGCTGATGTAGGGCTTACTTGTTCTCATGCACTATTTTAAGTCCTTTAGATATATTAATTCATTTAAGCATACAATATCCCTATAAGGTAGGCTATATTTTTATTCAATTTTACTAATGTGGATACTGAAAATAGGTAATTTGCCCAGGGTCACTGTTATGGGTTGAATATGCACCCCCCCCCCCCAATTAATATTATTGAAGTCCCAATACCTAGTACCTCATAGTGTGACCTTATTTGGAAATACAGTCACTGCAGATATAATTAGGTCGAAGTCCTACTGGAGTACAGTGGGCCCCTAATCCAATAAGACTGGTCTCCTTAAAAAAAAGGAAAAGTTAGAGACAGTGATACCTACAGAAAGAACGCCATGTGAAGATGTGGGCAGAAGTCAGGGTGATGCAGCAGATGCCAAGGAGCACCAAAGATCCCAGCAACCACCAGAAGCCAGGAGAGGCAAAGAACAGATTCACTCTTACACCCTCACAAGGAGCCAACCCAGCCAACACCTTGGTCTCAGACTTCTAACCTCCAGACTGTGAGGCAATAAATGTGTATGTAAGCCATCCAGTTTGTGGTATTGTGTTATGGCAGCCCTAGCAAACAAATTCAGTCACCAAGCCAATCAACAGTGAACTCAAATGTAAGCACCCTGGTGCCAGAGTCTGCATTCCTAACCATGTCACTAACTTGCTTATCCTTCTTAAAGCATTGAGCCCACATATAAGGCAGAATGAGAGCCATATAGGGATATATAAGCCAAATAAGTTCTAAGAAAGATCTAGAGCAACCTAATGAAAAACATTCATTGAATAAGCATTTGTTGAGAACTTACAACTGCAGTAACTCAAAAAGTGCAGGATGTATCTCTATTCTCATGGAGCTTAATAACCTAGTTGGATCTCTGAATAGTCAAATTAAAATGTGCTGAGTTAGGGAGGCTTTTCATCAGAAATGACATGTTAGTGAAATCTGGAAGGTTGTGTAGGAAAGGTTAATAGCGTGGTGGAAGGAAATTTTGAGCAGAGAAAGCAATGTGCAGAACATCACAGAATTATGAACTAGAGATGGCAATGACAAGAAAGCCCAGATTTGAAATAAACCACGTGAGGCTAGGTTAGTGCCCATTCCATCTCAGGTTCTTATGCCACATACTTCTAGAGTAGCTATGGGCTAGAGTCTGCTAACTCAGGGGCTGGCCCACATGGCCCCTTGTCACCATTTTGATTTACCGTTTCTCATCCATGTTCTCTCTGTCTTCCTGACTCCTCAGATCTAAACCTAAGCCTCTGATGGCCACCTCAAGCCTGTCACACTTTTCACCCCCTGCTTCAATGGCTTTCTGGCTTTGTCTATGGCTTAATGGGAGGATACCATTTACCGTTTCCCCGAAAATAAGACAGTGTCTTATACCCAGTTTTCCCAAAAATAAGACAGTGTCTTATATTAATTTTTGCTCCCAAAGATGTGCTAGGTCTTTTTTTCGGGGGGATGCCTTATACATTTTTCAATGAGAGGCAAAACTGTAAGTAGGTCTTATTTTGGGGGCATGTCTTACTTTTGGGGAAACACGGTAGTTTTCTCTGGCTCCACACATCTGGCAACTAGAGACCTGGGTCAGTTAGGCTGGCCTAGATTAGGCAGTTAAGGAAGGAGAAAAGTCCAGGCCATCTGTTAGGTAAGGGGAGGGAGGTGAGTTGTTAAGGGATAACTGTGTCCCCCACCAAAATTCATGTGTTGACATCCTAACTTGTTAGGACTTCAGAATGTGGAGATGACATCTTTCAAGAGGTAATTAAATTGAAATGAGGTCATTAGGGTGGGCCCTAATCCACACACAGACACAAACCCTATCACTGATGTAGACAGAACAAGAAGACAACCATTTATATAATCAATAAGACAAGGAATAACAAGTGCTGGAGAGACTGTGGAGAAAAAGGAACCCTCATACACCACTGGTGGGAGTGTAAATTGGTACAACCACTATGGAAGGCTGTATGGAGATCCCTCCGAAAATTAAGAATAGAATTACCATACGACCCAGCAATCCTCCTTCTGGGTTATCTACTCACAAAACTTGAAAACCTTAATCTGCAAAGTTATGTGTACCCCAATGTTCATCACAGCACAGTTCAGGGTGGCCAAGTCATGGACATACCCAAAATGTCCTTTGATAGATGACTGGATAAAGAAGTTGTGGTACATTTATACAATGGAATATAACTCAGTGATTAAAAAAAGATGAAGTACAGCCGTTCGTGACAACATGGATGGACCTTGACACCATCTTATTAAGCAAAATAAGTCAGATTAAAAAAATCAAGAACCATATGACTTCACTTATATGTGGAATATACTATAAACTGAAAGTAACAAAGAAACAAAAACTCACAGAAACAGTCAGTAGTTTAGTGGTTACCTGAGGGTAAGGGGGAAGGAGAGTAGGGGAGAAGGGAGGGGACATAAAATAAATGGTGATGAAAAGAGAAGTGACTCTGGGTGGGTCAGCACATAATGCAATACATGGATGAGGTTATATAGAATTGTACACCTGGAACCTATGCAATTTTTACCAACCAATGTCACACTAATACATTTTATAAGTAATAAAAAAGAAGAAGAAGGGGAGGCCACGGTGGATCAGAGGGTTGAGTGCTCACTTTGCAGCCCCAGGGACTGAGGATCGAGTCCTGGCCCTAGCCCATGAAGACCCATATGCTGAACTGAAGTGTGCTTCCCACGTGGGAGGCCCCCAGCCCAGTTCCTGCCCTGTGTAGCCCCTGCCCACCTGTGTAGAACAAAACCATGTCGAAAGCTGATGATATACAACTATGGAGACTGCTCGGGGCCTTCCCCTTCTCTCTGTCTCTGTCAAACACAATAAAATAAATCTTAAAAATAAAATACAAAAGAAGAAGATAGCCATCTTTAAGCCAAGGACAGAGACCTCAGAATAACTCAACCATGATGACAACTTGGTCTTGGAGGACTATCCTCCAGAAGTGTGAGAAAACAAACATGTGTTGTCTAAACCACCCAATCCGCAGTACCTTGTTATGGCATCCTTAGAATACACGGGTGATAAAGGAAAAAGGAAAGAAAGACGTGTCCAGTGAACCCTCACTATCTCTGATGCAGCTCTGGTCCCTGGAATGGAGTCAAGGTCAAGAGACTGGGCCTTGTGGATGTCAGTGGTGAGACAAACCCTGCAGCTAATTAAGGCTCTGGAGAGTGGGAGGCTCAGGGGGACATGGATTTTATATCGCTGTCCCCTACTCTTGCTATGAAGACTGAATCCGACTTTTCTTCAGGGCTGTTTTCTCAGAAGCTGTCATTTACCACAGTGAGAGTTCGAGGCCTAAAATGCAATGCCTATTGAGAAGATAAAACTCAAGCGACACAAAAGTCACCCAGTTGTCAATCAATAGGGAAAGTGAGAATGATTTCTTCTTTGCTGGTTTGATTGGAAAGGTAGGAGGCACTGGGCGTTGGAAGCAGGAGCAGGGTTCATGAGAGATGTATGCAGTGTGTGTGTGTGTGTGTGCGCCTGCGTGTGTGCATGCGCGTATACGTGTATACTGGGAAATGGCTATAGGAATGGTTCCTGCAGACACGTAGTCAGATTTTTAAGAAGTCTGCCTAGCATTGGCCTTTTTTTGTTTTCCTACAACAGGTCATTTTGGAAGTATTTTGGCTTTACTCACACATGCATGCCACTGGGCTTCCAAGGATGTATGTATGACGATTTCTTTTGTGACCTCATTATAAAGGCACTTGCATCCCAAAGGATGCATTCATCAAGATGTCACGGCAGTGTGCTTCCTGCCCTTGGCCTGGATGCAAAAGCCCTTTCCATTGAACTGCACGGCTGCGGCACTGAGCCTGCTGCCGTGAGCACAGATTCAACTAAACGTTATTCAGACGGAGTGAGAGGCAGGCTGGCAAGGCATCAGGAGGAAAAGTGAAAAAGCGGTCAACTGGTCCTGATCCTTCCTTGACATAATCTGCATATTTCAAGCTGTGGTGGTCTGATTAGAGTGAAACCCTTCTGAGAGAGGGGCTGTCTTATTCGTTAAGAATGTCTCCTAGCTCCAAGCCAGAGGCGTAGTACTTAGAAAACGCATATTGCAGAACTCTTCACATTAGCATCCTACAGTTGTTGTCTCGTAGGTGCAATCTCATTCTGAAATGAGCACCATTTCTAGGCTTAATACTACAGTTTTTGCCGTTGATTTACTCAATTCGCAAATTACTTCTTGCCTATTTATTGCAACTTGACTTCCACCTAAGAAGTGTGTGGAACAATACCAGCCTGACTCCAGCATTAATTTACCATAGTAAATACTGAGGCATTTTATTCAAGTTGAAAGGAATAGTAGCAATTAGCATTTGGACAGGGCTTCACAGATGACAAAAGGCTTCACATGCTTTACTTTATGTAGAGCAAGGCAGCTACATGGCTGCGCGCTGGGATGGTTTCATCTGTGCAGGACCCACTCTTCCTGAGTAATCTGGGCAATTCTTATGCCCCTATTCTGATCATGGATGTTGGGTCCTGCACCTCAGCCACAGAGGCGGGCGTGCATCTCAGGTCCAGGCAGTCAGAACATTCCCATTCCTCTGACAATAATGGTCAGAAAATACACAGGCGGACCCATTAACATCCTTCCCCAGGACCTTTTCAGTGGAAACCTGGAGAAGGTTACTTGTTTTCTGAGTCCTGGATCTGAAAGGATGTTATTGAGGGGCTGCCAGCGGGTTTCCCCTCCACATGTAGCTAGACTGTGAACAGTAGGAGAATAAATCCAACATAGAGAGAAGGAAGCAGAGCTAAGGTGGGGGTGGGGCAGAGAGAGGGAGAGCTGGGGAGAGGAGAGAAAGGAGGAAGAGGAGAGAGTGAGTGAGGAGCAGGAGAAGATGAGGAAAGGAGGGAGTGGAGAGGTGAAGAGAGGAAGGGAGGGAGGGAGGAGAGGAAGGGAGTGGGAGAGAGGGGAGAGAACCTCATTTGGATCACTAGCCACTCACTCCTCCTCTGGAGTGCCTGGTTATGTGATCCAATAAATTCCCTTTTCTCTTAAGCCAATGTGAGTCATGTGAGTTATGCTTCTGTGATTTGCAACTCAAAGCCTGACCAATAGATTTTACAACATTAGACTTAATTTTGAAGTTGATGAAACCAAACTGTTTTCCTATTGTCCACACATATCCTCTTCCTTTCCCCTGTGTCCCATTCACATCAGGCTTGGTCATGTGACTTGCTTTAAGCCAATAAAATAAGCCATAGACATGGACACGTGAGCAAATAAGTAAATAAATAAATAAACCTTCTGTTGTGTTTAGGCCTGAGAAGTAGCAGTGTTGTTACTATAACAGAGCCTTGCTAAAAACCTTGCCTATCCTGACAGATACATCTATTAAGTGCCACACCCAAATATCAATCTAGGCTGTTTTATTCCAAATTCTACAGTTCTTGTGTACACTATACTTGTCTGCTTCTAGCAAACTTAAACCCACCCAACTTTCCCAGAGCATCTATGAAAACCATCAAAAACAAAACAAATCAAAAAACCATGGTCTCATTGTAAAACCTAGGTAGGCCGGAATGACTGACGTAAACGACGACAATAATAAGAACAACCAATATTAATGTCCACCAAAAGGTTACTGAAAAGGGGAGCTAGGATGTCTTGCTCGTTAAATCTTCAGAAGTTGGCACAGTGCCTGGCACATTATAAAGTTCAATAAGCGTATGTTCCATGTTAAAAGGAATAGTTATTATTTGCAGACACTATGTTAAATGCTTTACCACATTCTCATTTGTATGCATTTACTCAACAGAAATGTACTGTGCATGCCCTATGTGCCAGGCACTGTTGTAAACACTGGGGATCTTGGGAACAACAGAAAGGGTCCCTGCTCTCACATGACTGACAGTCTACAGCAAGGTTTCTTACCTCAGCAGCAGGTATTGATATTTTGGGCCAGATAGTTTTTGTTGTTGGGAGTCTCTCTGGGGCACTGTAGGTGTTTAGCAGCATTCCTAATTCTATCCCTTTCTCCTAGTGCAACAATCAAAAATATCTCCAGACATGGTAAATGTCCCCTGGGAGGCAACATCACCCAAACTGAGAACCACTGGACTAGTGGTAGGAGACAGACAAGAGTGCTATTGATCTGAAATACACATACGGTAGGTATAAAAGTGCCATTAGTAAACACAACGATGAGGAAAGGAATTGAAAATGATCCAAAAGGAGGTGCATCTCTAGACGGAGTGGTCAGGGAAAACCTCTGTTCTACGTTAACGCTAAACAGAACTGAATGAAGTAAGTGCTACGCCCTGTGGCTGCCTGGAGGAAGAATTTTCCTATGAGAGAACAGCTAGAGCAAGGACCCTGAGGTGGAAGTGTGCTTGTTTTTAAGAAGAGATATAGCTAGAGGACCTGGAGCAGAGTGAGCAAGGGGGAGTGTGATAGGAAATGTGGTCACAGAGGGAGGAGGCCAGTATGAAGGGACTTGTGGTCCATGGCAAAGACTCTGGATTCTCTTCAGTGGAATAGGAAGCCATGGAAAGTTTGAGCAGAGAAGTGCCAGCTTCTGACTTACACTTTTACATAATTACTCTGGCTGCTTTGTGGACATCGGCAGAAGCAAGAAGAAGCATCAGTTAGGAGGCTGCTCGGCTACTCTAGGTAAGAGACAGCTTTGCCTGGAGGGAAGCAGGGGAAGTGGGTGATTCTATGTGTACTGTGACAGAGTTGACTAGATTATTGGATACAGAGAAAGAGGGAAGGAGGTGATAATCTAATGTACTATCATTACTGGTCTCGTTTTACAGATGAGGAAACCAAACTGCAGGGAGGGAAAGTAACGTGTGCAAGATGATATAGCTAGTAAATGGTAGAGCCAGGCTTCCACTCACACGGAGTCCAGAGCCCACACTTTTACTCTTCACATTACACTGCCAATCACAGGTGTGGGAGGAATACAAATCGAGGAGCTTCAGTCACCCATTTTCTTTTACATAACACCCTATCACCCTCTTCCAGGCTCCAGGACACCTAAGACATGCCCATATAGTCATAACACAAAAATAAGCAAACAAGAGAACGACAGACTGATCCTTCTCATTACCAGCTCTTCTCTGATCAATTCTGATGCAAAAACAATAGATATTTAATTCTCACAAAACAGCTTTAAGAAATTTGAAATTACCAAGAAAACTTACTTGAAATATACATTTACATCAAATATCATTAACAAAGCTCACCTTAAATTTATATATTGTGTTAGTAAAAACATCCAGATTTGTTAGACATTTAAACTGTTTATCAACTGAGATATGAAAACAAACTTTTAAAAATGATTTTTGAGCACTGTTTAAAGGTATGCATTGCTCAATCCAGTTCTCCAAATTTTTCTCTTTATAAGTGACATTTGAGGTTCCTTACATAATAAAAGATAAAAGCCACTTATTAACGAGAACTACTTATTTTCATTTGTGTTAAAAATGACTGAAATAGTATCACCTCACATCTGTCAGAATGGCTATCATCAATAAATCAACAAACAGCATGTGATGGCAAGAATATGAAGAAGAGGGAACCCCCGTGCACTGTTGCAGCCACTATAAAAAACAGCATGGAGTTTCCTCAAAAAATTGAAAATAGGGGGTGCCGGGATAGCTCAGCAGGTTGAGTGCTTGCTTTGCAACCACAAGGTCCAAGGATCAAATCCTGGCCCCAGCCTGTGCAAACCCATATGCCGAACTGCAGCATAACTGGTAACAACTGGGATGGCAGCAAAGGTTCTCGCCTCCCATGCGGAGGCCTCCAGTTCAGTTACTGCCCTGCGCAGCCCCACATTCACCTGGTGAAATAAAACAGTGCCACAACTAATGATGTACAGCTATGGAGACTGCTCTGGGCCCTCCCCCTTCTCTCTCTC
>PVKE010041509.1:0-14131 GCA_004027555.1 Craseonycteris thonglongyai | reverse complement strand
TGTTCACAAGGCTCTTCCCAGGCAGTTATCGGCGTTCTCCTCTCACACCGCCATTTTGGATCTCTCAAAATTCTTTTCCTCAACTTTTTCCCTTTAATTTTCAGATGTTGACATCATTAAATTTGATTCTGCTTTTTTTTTTTCTGGTTAAATTTATTGGGGTAACATTAATTGATATCAATTATATTGTTTCCAGGTGTACAATTCTACATTACATTGTCTATACATTGCATTATGTACTCACCACCAGAATCAGCTCACTTTCCATCACCGTATGTTTGATTCCCCCTCCCTTCTCCCCCCCTCCCATCTCTCCCACCCACCTCCCCCCTTACCTTCAGGTAACCACTAAACTATTGACTATGTCCATGAGTCTTTGTTTCTTTGTTCCTTTCAGTTTCGTATTCCACCTAAAAGTGAGGTCATATGTTTCTTGATTCTTTCATTATGACTTATTTCACTTAATAAGATGTTTTCAAGGTCCATCCGTGTTGTCACAAATTGCTGTATTTCATCTTTTCTTATTGCTGAGTAGTATTCCATTGTATAAATGTACCACAACTTCTTTATCCAGTCGTCTATCAGAGGACACTTGGGTAGGGTGACCAGACGACCCGCTTTTGGTGGGACAGTCCCAATTTTTAACAATTTGTCCCACGTCCCACAGCGTTTTAAAAAAGCCCCGATTTTTGGAAAGAAGGCATGACAAGCTAGGGAACGGCGGGAGATAGACCAAATTTTTAATCAAGAACCCCCTCCCCCCGGTCAATGGTGTCCCGCTTTACCAATGTTAAAATCTGGTCACCTTACACTTTGGTTGATTCCACGACTTGGCCACCGTGAACAGTGCTGTGATGAACATTGGGGTACATATATCTTTGCGGATTAAGGTTTTCAGGTTTTTTTGGGTAGATACCCAGGAGAGGGGTTGCTGGGTCATAAGGCAATTCCATTCCTAGTTTTTTGAGGAATCTCCACACTGCCTTCCATAGTGGTTGTATCAGTTTACATTCCCACCAGCAGTGTATGAGGGTTCCTTTTTCTCCACAGCCTCTCCAGCACTTGTTATCCCTTGTCTTGCTGATTATAGCCATTCTAACAGGTGTGAGGTGGTATCTGATTGTGGTTTTAATTTGCATCTCCCTAATTGCTAGTGATGTTGAGCATTTTTTCATGTATCTGTTGGCTGTTTGTAGGTCTTCAGGAGAGAAGTTCCTGTTTATGTCTTCTGCCCATTTTTTAATTGTATCGTTTGTTTTTTTGTTATTGTTGTTGAGTTGTATGAGTTCTTTATATATTTTCGATATTAGCCCTTTATCAGAGGCATTGTTTGCAAATATTTTCTCTCATTCAGTTGGTTTCCTTTTTACCTTCTTGACTGTGTCCTTTGCTGTGTAGAAGCTTTTTAGTTTCATATAGTCCCATTCATTTATTTTTGCTTTTCCTTTCCTTGCCTTTGGGGTCAGGTTCATAAAGTGCTCTCTGAGCCCAAGATCTACAAGTTTAGTGCCAATGCCTTCTTCTATGCACTTTATAGTTTCAGATCTTATGTGGAAGTCCTTAATCCACTTTGAGTTAGTTTTGGTATATGATGACAGTTCACAGTCCAGATTCATTTTTTTGCATGTTGTTTTCCAATTTTCCCAGTACTATTTACTGAAGAGGCTTTCTTTGCCCCATTGTATATTTCTCACTCCTTTATCAAAGATTACCTGTCCATATGTTTGTGGGTTCATTTCTAGGTTTTTGATTCGGTTCCATTGGTAGGTATGTCTGTTTTTCTGCCAGTACCAAGGTGCTTTGATTATTGATGCTTTGTAGTGTAGACTGAAGTCAGGGAGCATGATACCTCCAACCTTATTTTTTTTATTCAGAGGATTGCTTTGGTGCCTTTTGTGATTCCATGTGAATCTGATAATTTTTTAAATCTATTTCTTGAAAAAATGTCTGTGGGATTTTGATGGGAATTGCATTAAATCTGTATACAGTGTTCCCTCGCCACTTCGCGCTTCATGGTTTGCGGCTTCAGTGCTTCGCGGGTTTCCCCAAAATATTCATCAAAAAATAAAAATGAAAAAATACAACCATGTCGGCAGCCACGTGGCGGAAAGGAGCGTTGTTTCATGTTGATGCGCGAGAGAGAAGGATCCCTGCATGTCAAACAAAGAGATGAGTTGACTCAGAGTACATTCCACGGGCTCTCATCAAGGCGCGTGATTGGTTTCTGGTGCGACATCGACCAATGAGAAAATTCCTAGGGGCAAATCCTACTTCGCGATTTTTCAGCTTTCGCGGAAGGTTCTGGTCCCCATTAACCGCGAAAAACGAGGGATCACTGTTTTGCTTTGGGTAATATGGGCGTCTTAGCTATGTTGATTCTTCCAATCCATGAACATGGACTATCCTTCCATTTTTTTGTATCTTCTTCAATTTCTTTTAATAGTGTTTTATAGTTTTCCGTATTTCAGTTCTTTACAGTCTTTGTTAAGTTTATTTCTAAGTATTTTATTTTGTTTTGATTGCAAACAGTATCATTTTTCTCATTTCTTTTTCTGAAGCTTCATTGTTTGTATATAAAAATGCTGTGAATTTTTGTACATTGATTTTGTATCCTGTAACTTTACTGTAATTCATTTCTAAAATGAAAACTTATGAAAGTTAGAAATGAAATGTTATTTCTAACAGTTTTCTGGTGGAGTCTTTGGGGTTTTCCATGCAAAGGATCATCTGCAAAAAGTGAGTCTAACTTCTTCGTTTCCAATTTGGATGCCTTTAATTTCTTTCCCCTGCCTAATAGCTCTGGCTAGAACTTACAGCACTATGTTGAATAGCAGTGGTGAAAGGGGACATCCCGGTCTCATTCCTGATTTTAGAAGAAAAGATTACAGTTTTTTCCTGTTCAGTATGACATTTGCTGAGGGTTTGTCATATATGGCCTTTATTATGTTGAGGTATTTTGCTTCTATTCCCATTTAATTAAGTGTTTTGATCATAAATGGATGTTGTATCTTGTTGAATGCTTTTTCCGCATCGATTTATATAATCATATGTTTTTTATTTTTAATTTTGTTTATGTGGTGTATCACATTGATCCATTTGAGTATGTTGAACCATCCTTGTGCCTCTGGGATGAATCCCACTTGATTGTGATGTATAATCTTCTTAATGCATTGTTGTATTCTATTTGCTGGTATTTTGTTTAGGAGTTTTGCATTAGTGTTCATGAGAGATATCGGTCTATAGATTTGTTTTTGTGATGTCCTTGCCAGGCTTTGATATTAGGGTAATGTTGGCCTCATAGAATGAGTTGGGAAGTATTGCCTCTTCTTCAATTTTTTTGAAAAGTTTGAGGAGGATAGGTGTTAGTTCCTCTTTGAATGCCTGGTAGAACTCGTTAGTGAGACCATCTGGTCCTGGACTCTTTCTTTTGGGAAGGCTTTGGATAATTGTTTCAATTTCCTTACTGTTGATTGGTCTGTTTAGGTTATCCAGTTCTTCTAGATTCAGTCTAGGTAGACTATATGTTTCTAAAAACTTGTCCATGTCTTCTAGGTTGCAAAATTTGGTGGCATATAGTCCTTCATAGTATTTTTGTATGATCCTTTGTATTTCTGTGGTATCTGTTGTAATTTCCCCTTTCATTTCTAATTCTGATTATTTGTGTGCTTTCTCTTTTTCCCTTGGTGAGTCTAGCCAGGAGGTTGTCAATTTTATTAATTTTTTTAAAGAACCAGCTCTTTGTGGCGTTAATTTTATCTATTGTTTTTCTATTCTCTATTTCGTTTAGTTCTGCTTTAATTTTTATTTCCTTTTTTCTACTGGCTTTGGGTCTTTTTTGTCCTTTGTTTTCTAGTTCATAAAGATATGATGTTAGGTTCTTTATTTGTGATTTTTCTTGTTTCTTGAGAAAGGCCTGTAGTGATATAAATTTCCCTCTTATTACTGCTTCTGCTGCATCCCAATAATTTTTGGTATGTTGTGTTTTCATTGTCGTTTGTTTCTATGTATTTTTTAATCTCTTCTATTATTTCTTCTTTGATCCAGTCATTTTTTTAATAACATGTTGTTTAGTTTCCGTGTATATGGGGTTTTTCCTGCTTTTTTTTTTTTTTTTTAGTTGATCTCCAGTTTCAAAGCTTTGTGATCGGAGAATACAGTTGGTGTGATTTCAGTCTTCTTAAATTTTCTGAGGCTAGCTTCGTGTCCTAGTATGTAGTCTATCCTTGAAAATGTTCCATGTGCACCAGAAAAGAACGTATACTCCTGTGTTTTAGGATGAAGCGTCCTGTAAATTTCAATTATGTCCAGTTGCTGTAATGTATCCTTTAAAGCTAATATTTCTTTCTTTATTTTCTGTTTGGACTATCTGTCCATAGCTGTCAATGGGGTGTTTAAGTCCCCTACTATAATTGTGTTTTTGTCAGTTTCTTCTTCTAGATCTGTTAGTAGTTGCTTTGTAAATTTTTGTGCTTCTTGGTTGGGGGCATATATATTAATAAGTGTAATATCTTCTTGTAGTGTCCCCTTTATCATTATGAAATGTTCGATTTTATCTCTGATTATCTTTTTGATCCTGAAGTCTGCTTTGTCAGATATAAGTATGGCTACACCTGCTTTTCTCTGGTTGCCATTTGCTTTGAGTATTTTTTCCCCACCCTTTCCCCTTGAGTCTGTGTTTGTCCTTGTGGCTGAAGTCTGTCTCTTGTAGACAGCATCGGGTTGGTTTTTATTCTTTAATCCAGTTTGCTACTCTGTGTCTTTTTATTGGTGAGTTTATTTCATTTACAATTAAGGGGAAGATTGATATATGAGGATTTCCTACAGCCATTTTATCTTTTGTTTTCTGGCAGCTCTTTTTTTTTTATTGCTTGTTTGCTCTTTTCCCTTTTATTATTTTAGTTTGATGGTGTTTATGACTGTTTTTTCTGTATTCTCTTCTTTTATTGTTATGTATCCCAGTTCTAAGTTCTTTTTCAGTGGTTACCATGAACTTTATATAAAAGAAAGTTTCATATATACAGTGGTTCCTTTTCTTAAGGATGTTTCTTGTCTCCATTCTCTTTGGAAACTTAAGTCTTTACTTTCTCCCTTTTTTATATTTTTGTTGTTCCAGTTTATCCCTATTTACTTTTACTTTTTGTTTCAGGTTCAGTTGCCTCCTTCAGTATTTCTTTAAATGCTGTCCTTGTGCTGGAGAATTCCTTCAGTTTTTATATGTCTGCAAAGGTCTTTATTCCTCCTTCATATCTAAAGGATAACCTTGCTGGGTATAGGATTCTTGGCTGATAATTTCTCTCCTTTAAAATTTTGAATACTTTGTTCCATTCCCTTCTGGCTTGTAGAGTTTCTGTTGAGAAATCTGATAATAGTCTGATGGCCTTTCCTTTATAGGTTATGGTGGTGTTCTGGCTACCTTGAGGAATATTTCTTTGTCTTTGTCCTTTGACATCTTTAGTATAATGTGCCTTGGAGAGGGTCTGTTAGGATTCAAGTAGCTAGGGGTCCTGTTTCCTTCTTGGATTTGAGGTTCCAGTTCTTGCCATAGATTTGGGAAGTTTTCATCTACTATTTATCTGAGTAAATGCTCTGTGCCCATCTTGTCTTCTGCTCCCTCTGGAATACCTATTATTCTTGTATTATTTTTTATAATGGAGTCAGATAGTTCTTGTAGATATCTTTCATTTCTTTTAGCTTTTAGGTCTCTCCCTTCTTCCTTCTGTGATATTTCCAAATTTTTGTCTTTGATTTCACTAATTCTTTCCTCGATCTGGTCAGCTCTGCTCCCTATGCTATTTCATTTTTCATTTGTTTTGTATGTGTGTGTGTTGTTTATCTCCAGAATTTCTATTTGCATGTTTTTCATAGATTCCATTTTCTTTATGAGATCACTTAGCCTCTTCTGTGTACTCCAGCAGCTTTCTCTGATATCTGAGTATTTTCATAATTGCAACCTTGAATTCTCTGTCATTTAGCTCATATAATTCCATATCTTCAAGATCCTTTTCTGTAGATTTTTCTCTATCTTTCTGAGCTCCTTTGTTTAAAGGGGTATTCATCGCTGTTGGAGCATTTCATTTCCTGGACATGAGGACTTTTTTTCTGGTAGATGTGAAGGTATCTTTTTTTACTTCCTAGCTGGTGTTAGTGTCTTATAATATTTCCTCTTATTTATTTGGTTTTCTCACAGTGGGAGACTTCCTAGGGGGTGGGCTTCTCTTTGACTCAGTTGCCCTGGTCTCTGTATGCCTCCTGTTTGGGAAGGTATGGTGGGCAATGATATTCTATGCTTCTGAGATCCCACTGCTGTCAGAAGCTGCCACACCTAGATCCCTCTGCTGGCTTCAGCTGGACAGGTGTTTCAGGGCTTGTTCAGAAAGGCGCAGGACTGCTTGCTTCACAGGGTAATGGAGGCTTCCCTCTGTTGGCTTCAGCAGGAAGAGTGGGTGGCGGGGCTTGTTGGGAAGGCGCAGGCCTTATTGCCTTACAGGGTAATGGTAGCTTCCCTCTGCTGGCTCAATGGGAAGAGTGAGGACAGGGTTTGTTGGGAAAGGTGCAGGTCTGATTGCATTAAAGTGTAATGGCAGCTTCCCTCTGCTGGCTTCAGCGGGAAGAGTGGGGGCAGGGTTTGTTGTGAAAGGCTCAGGTCTGATTGTGTCACAGGGTAATGGCGGCTTCCTGGCAGCAGCTCACTGAAGGCCCGCCATGGAAGAGGCCTGCAGGGCGAGCCCTGGGAGACAGCAAAGGGAAGCAGCCAGGCTCCATGTCCGAGGCCATGCAGTGCTTTGGTTGGGGCCTCACCTCACTGAGGGCCACTCTGCGCCTCAGCCGCCAGCACACTCCTGGTGTCGGTGCTCCAGCCACTGGAACACCCGCCTCTGGCTCCAGTTGCCGGCCTCATGCTCCACAGACCCCCAGCTCCAGCCTCCTGACTCCAGCACTGGCAGCCGGATCTTCACTTCGCTCACTCGCGCGGATCTCTGGCTGCTGCTGGGGCCTCACTCCGGCCTCCTGCCCCGCGCTCCAGCCTCCTGCCCCGAGCTCTGGCTGCCCTCACTGCACCCTGGCTGCGTTAGCCCCCCGCACTCCCACTGGGGCCTCTCGCCACTGTCAGCTGCACCCAGGAAATAAAGACTTAAGTGCTATAGTTAGAAAAAATAATAAAGTTATGCTATGTGACTCTAAATTAAAATTAGTCCTAAATGTTATATGTCAAATCTATGGAAAAATTAAACTGGTAGCATCTTAGTGTTTTCATGACTTGTTTTGAAACAGGTCTACTTTAAAGACCAAGATGGGTAATAGCTTCTTGTACTACCTGTGGCCCTGCCCACTCCGTTAAGTGATGGATGCCTCCACTTCAAATAGTGGAGGGCTTTGGGGTAACAAGAATTGCCAGGAATGATGCATAGTTTCCATAATATTCAAATATTATTCTTCAGGATTTGGAATTTATCTCAGGAGTGATCCTGGAAGGTAATGAGGTAAGTGGCAGTCCAAGGGAAACTTGGACTGCTGGCTCCAGCTCTCCTTTAGGGGCGTGATCTTGCAAAGCTCCCCAGATCTGTTGAGTCTTCATGTATGTACATAAGTACTATTTTCTTTTTTGTTTTTTTATTTTGCGTTCTTTATTTAGTTTCTTTTTGCTTTACCTTTTTAAGTCTAAGGAGTTAAACTTATCAGAGTTCGTTGAGCAGGTGTTATATTTAGGACCAATATTTATGTGTATGAAATTTGCAACTTCTCTTTTTATAATCAGTTTACAATTTTGTAATTTTCTATGACTGTTCACTGGTATAATGCTATGTAAACATGGTCAGGAATGTATATCAGTCCCTCTCTATCTGTATTATAGAGTTTCAACTTATTTATTCAACATATTTTTGTGGAGCACTTATCATGAGTTGGGTGTTTTGATGGGCATTTGGAAAATGAGGATGAAAACACAGGGTCCATGCTCACCAGGAATTTATAATCTAATGTGGAGACAAGAGCCAGCAAGTACAGAATAGTGTGAATAGAGGAAGGGAGGCACAGATGCAGTGGGACCATGACTGGAGGAGTCAGTCAGGGGCAGATACAGGGAGCCCCTGAACGAGAGTGACAAGCTAGGTTTTCATGTAGAGAACGGCTATGAGAGGCAGAGAAAGGATGAACAGTAAGTGGTAGTTTCAGTTATCCAAGTGAGAGATGGTTAAGGTCAGGGCAGGGAGGGTGGAAGGGGGAGAAGAGAAGTGAACAGAACAGAGAGGTTAGAACACACATAACTTAGTGATTGATGGAAGATGAAAGGTGAGGGGGAAAGACTCTTCCAGTGTTGGTTTCTTCCCTTGCCTCTGTGTTTGTTTCCTCCATTTCGGGAACCAGAATTCAGTAGAGGTGTTTGTTTAGTTTTGACCTTGCAGAGCATGGCAGAGGAGAGCAAGTATTTAAGGCAGTTCAGATTCCTTGTCTGTGAAATGGAGATAATCACCCTCCTGGCCACAGGGGTGCTGGGAAACCCAAGTGAGAGTATGACGAAGGGGCTTTTGAAACGGAAAAGCAAAATATAAAACAAGCAGAATTCTATTACTTTGTTTAATACAAATGATTCTAGACTTGAAATAAAGTGATGCTGCTGATGGTGGTGGTAATAGTGGTAAATACTTTATTTTGTACTTAATACGTTCCTGACATTGTTCATAATGCTTTAGGTGTGTGACTAATTTAAGTGTCAGGACAACTTCATTTTACAGTTAAGGAAACTGAGGCCCAGAAAAGTTAGGCAGTTATTCAAGGTCACAGCTATTTAGTGGCCTATAATGGGGTGTGGTTCAGGTCTGCTGATTTTTTTTACTTTTATCTCCTGTACCATATAGATCGTATGATAAAATAGCCATTTGTTGCCTCCAGGCTTTCCCTGGTGATCTTGAAGGTTTCCTGCCTGTGTACACTGTCCTGCCTGCCACCTTCCAGGCAGAATTCCCTTTTTAACTCACTATTAGCATGTGTGGGCTCAGGTGCTCTAACATCTGTGTTGACACAAGAGTGGGCTTTTAAGTGATGGCCGATGATGTTTACACAGTGGGCTCAGGCAAGTGGGCCCAGGGGTTTATTTAGGTCTCTGTTGAGTGTTCAGTGACCAGTTCTAATACCTGTTCTTTCCCTTTGTCCCCAGGGGAGCTAAATAGTGGCGGTACATGTGATGGAAGGCATTTGAAGAGGGGGGAGGGGAAAGGAAATGGGGGCAAGTACATAGTAAAGAGAAAAATACAGAGAGGAAGAAAAGGAAAAAGTGAAATAATAGGAAGTAGAAATTAAAATTGTATGCTGCCTGTCTGACTGATTGATTGGATGAATGAATGAAAGGACTAATTTTTGAGTACCTGCTGTATACAAGGCCCTCTATTAGGCCTTTCAATGTCAATTATCTCAGTTAATCCTGACAACTACTCCACTCTTTGTCGAAGAAAATGCAGTCTGACCATTTTGTTAGTGCTATGTTCTTATATATCTTTTATCCCTGACAGCCCACAGCCACACATTGAAGTTTCAAGTTTTCCTTCTTGTAGGGCCCATGGGTTCTTTTTATTTTTATTTTTAAGATTTATGTTACTGTTTTTGACATAGAGAGACAGACAGACAGACAGACACAGAGAGAAGGGAGAGGGCCCAGAGCAGTCTCCATAATTGTACATCATCAGTTTTCAACATGGTTTCATTCCACACAGGTGGCCGGGGGCCATGCAGGGCAGGAACTGGCCTCCCACTTGGGAGGCACACCCCCTCAAGCCAGTGGCTGAACCGGGGGGCGAGAACTGAACTGGGGCCCTTCGCATGGGAAGCACACCCCAGTTCAGCATATGGGTCCACACGGGCCAGGGCTGGTATTTGATCCTCAGTCCCTGGGGCTGCAAAGCGAGTGCTTAATTCGCTGAGCCATCCTGGCTTTCCCCCAAGGGTTCTTAAGTAGACAACTTTGCTGGGAATTTTCAAGCTGCTCAGCCTTCATACAGCTTTATGCTTGATCCTTTTACCCTCCCTTGTAAAATTGTCTTTGAGTTTCATTTTTGCAGTCCTTGGATCTTTTTAGTAAAACCTTCAAAATCTTTAAAGCTCAATGAATGGTGCAGGATAGGTAGTAAGGAAAAGTTCTCCATCCTTACTAGGTCCCATGAAAGGGAAAGTGTGAATAATGGGTTAAATAGAGCTCTTCAGTTATAAAAGTCACAATTATATATGCATGTAATTTTTAGCACAGAGATTTATCAATTTGCATTCTGATTATTAGAGTCAATTAGCAGCTTCAGCTTCTCCTGTGTTGCTTTAAGTCTTTTACCCTTTATTTCCCTAGTGAGCCCCAGATCATGTCTCTAGGACTAAAGCTTAAAACTAGCCTCTTGCATTAACTCTATACTGGTGGACAGAAGTTCTATACCAATGCCTCCTTTCCCCACTCCCTTGCAGAGCAGCTTCTTTTTCTCTTTTTTTCTACCCAGGCCTTTTTCTTGAAAGACACTTTGTTCACAAGTCATTAGATAGCCCATTTGGAGCAATACCTGTAGAATTAATAGATGAATGGGAAAGAAGCAAAAACCCCATTTTGTTGTTCTTTTCCCACTTAAGTGAGACTTATTTGCAGGACAGAAAAAGAACAGAAGAGTTACCAAATTCTGCTTAAAAACCTGACTTCTAATGTAAGGGCCACAGGTGAGAACTAGAGATGTTTTTCTCATTCACCTTACCACTTACTTGTAAATGATGTCTGTAGGGAACACATATTAAATGAATCTTAAGAAACATTAACAAAAGTCTGGCTTATGTAATGGTATAGGTCAGTTAATCAGTTCAGCATGGCTTTGGAATTTGTTTGTCTAATCTTTGAGTTCCATACATTGGTTATACATATTTCGTCATGTTCCAACTATTTGTCATCCATGGCTAGTGTTTTCTTCTTATTGCTTTTGCTCTATTCCAATTATATCATAAACTCTTTGAGTTGGAAGCAGTATGGCCTATGTTTCTTCTTATTATTAGCCATTGAAACCTTACACATAATTTTTAAAATAGGCCAAGTATCCATCATGCCCTCCCTGATTGTATTTATTCCCGGGCCATTATGCAGTCTTTCTGTCCTTACTCCCAAATGGTTGAAAATGGATAGGGATCTCCCAACTGTGATGTTGACTGATGCATGCACTGACCTATGAACTCTACGTCAAGGCACTTTCCTTTTAGTACATCCTCAGTTGTGTCATGATGTATTTATTTGGGATCCCTTGATAATTTCCTGTCAGTTTAATTAACATGGCTATTTCTGGCATTCTCTATTCTAAAGCTTTTACTCTCCCCAACCTCCCTTTCTCTTAGATCTTACCACCCACAGTTCTAAAAATTGTGACATTTTCAAGCTTCGTTTGCTCTGCCCTTGCACACTAAGTTTGCTCTGAATTACCCCCATCCTTAGCTCCTTCCCACCTTTGCGTGGCTGATGGTTCTATCTCTGCCTCTCAGGAGCTTGCCTCTGCTTACTGCTCCAGCTTCATCTTTTGCAAAGTCTTACACTCCTCGCTTTCTTCCCTGCCGTGTTAACCATTTGCATTACTTCATGTGAGCACCTCCATCCACTGTGAACAGACACCTCAACCTCTGCTGACTTGATTTCAGCCCTCCTCATCTGAACATGCCTTTCAAGTCTGAGATTTAGATATGCCTCCCACTTGCTTCCTTACCCTCTGTGCATGTCTTTAGCACAGCACTAATCACATTGTATTTGCCTGTAAAATGTCGTATCTACTCTTATATTGGTGCATCTGGAATAGTATGCTTCAAAAAATGTGTTGAAAGTTGAATGAAAAAAATGATGAATGAATGAGTGAATGAATCTTATAACTAATTTCCATTAAATTCATTCTTTCTTGACAGTTCCTCTTAACTCTGCTGCTATCTTGTCAACTCTCTTTCATTGTTCAGTTTCCTCCAGCTTAAGCTTTTATTTCTTTTTGGAGATGCAGTTTACTTCAGTGGTTTCAAGTATAGTCTTTGGAGTTTTGCTGCCTCAGTTTGGAGGCTGTGTGACTTGGTTTGCTAGCTGTGTGACCTTGTCCAAATTACCTAGTTTCTATGCCTCATTTATGTTCTTTTTCTTTTTTACCTGTAAATGAAAGATAATAATAATAATACTCCCTTCCATAGGGTTGTTGTGTGCATTAATTGAGGTAGTTTCTGTGTAGCACCTAGTATTTGGCACATAGTAAATGGTAATTACATATGAACTATTTTAATTATTCCTAGCTTCCACTTTTACAGTTCTTTTTATTTTTATGAACTACTTCAGACATACAGATTACAATAGAGATTAATATAGCAAATACCTGTGCACCCACTACTAGTTTAAGAAAGAAAACAGAGATAGTTAAAGTTGCCCGAGGACACTTTCCCATATCACCTTTTTTTCCTCCTTCCCTCCTCTTCTCTCTCCTTTCATCTCAAAGATAACCACTGATATAAATTTGATATTTATCATTTGTATGTGTATTTTTATACATTTACTGTCTGACTAGGAATCATGAACATTATATGGTATACAATACATTGTGTTGCTTTATTCTTTCCTTGTTTCTGGTTATCAATGCCCAAATGCACCCCTCAAATCAGTAATCCATATTGTTTGCACAGTTACCACCCCAGAATCTGATTCTGTAAATTGTTTATAATATTTTCTTTTTAAAAAAGGATTTTAGTTTTTAGAGCAATTTTAGTTTACAACAAAATGGAGAGGAAAGTATAGAGATTTCTCATATAACCCCTGTCCCCACATATGCATACCCTCTCTCTTTGTCAACATCACTCACCAGAGTGGTACATTTCTTTTACTAAGGATGAACCTACATTAAACATCATCTCCCAAAGTCCATAGTTTAACTGAGGTTTCACTTTTGCTGTTGTACAGCCTATGGGTTTGGACAAATGTATAATGACAAATATCCATCATTATAATATCATATAGAATATTATCACTGCCTTGAAAATTCTCTGGGCTCTGCCTGCTCATCTCTGTCCCTCCACCTCCTACCAGCAACCACTAATCTTTTTATTGCCTCCATAGCTTTGCCTTTCCAGAATGTCATATGGTAAATTGCCTTTTCTGAGTGACTTCTTTTACTTAGTCATATCCATCTTAAGGTACCTGCATGTCTTTTTACAGCTTGATAGCTCATTTCTATTTAGTCTTGGCTAATGCATTATTTGTATATCATACATTATTTATCCATTCACCTACTGAAGGACATATTGGTTAATTGTAAGTTTTGGCAGTTAGTCGTATGAATAAAGTTGCTATAAACATCCATGTGCAGCTTTTTGTGCGGACATAAGTCTTCAGTTCCTTTGCATAAATATCAAGGAACATGATTGCTGAATTGAATGGTAAGATATGTTTAGTTTTGTAAAAAATCTCCAAACTTTCTTCCAAAGTGGCTGTTCTATTTTGCATTTCTAATAGCAATGTATGTAAGTTCCTGTTGCTCCACATCTTCGTCAGCACTTGGTGTTACCAGTTTTCTGGTTTTAGGCCATTTAATAGATGTGTAGTGGTCACAATCTAGTCTTGCACCTCCATTAAATACATTATCTCCTCAAAGCCGTTGTTCGAGTGTCTCCTCAATGAGGCCTCCCCTGGACATTCTAAAATGGCAACATCTCTATTTCTCTTCCCTTCTTCATTTGTCTTTACAATATTTCTTCCTTTATAATCACTATATATTCTTTTAAATATTTTTATATATTTTGCCAACTAAATATGTAAGCTTCATGGTATCAAGGATTTTTGTCTGCCTTGTTTTCTGCTATATTCCTACTGCATAAGACAGAATTGGGTACATAGTAGGTGCTCTGTAATGTTGAATGAATATTGAATGTATGAAATATAGTGCCAACTCCTCAACTTGGATTTCAAGTTTGTTTTGGTCCACTCCAGTGTCTCTTTCCCATCCTAATACCATCACTCCAGTTTGTCCTACAACTTCTCTCCCAGGCCTTGGTTCAAGCTGTTTCCTATGTCTGGGCTACCCGCGTCTCCTGTTCAGTTGTCCTTACCAAAGCCTTTCTTTTTATTTATTTATTTGTTTGTTTGTTTGTTTGTTTATTTATTTAT
>PVKE010041508.1:0-14132 GCA_004027555.1 Craseonycteris thonglongyai | reverse complement strand
TCAGTGCATAGTTATTTCTATTTTACTTTTTGACAGATAGAGAGAGAGACAGAGACAGAGACAGTTAGAGAACCAAACTGTGGGAACTCCCCAGTTCAGCACGTGGGTCCTGCCTGGGCCGGAGCCGGGATTCGATCCTCGGTCCTCATGGCCTCAAAGCGAGCGCTCAACCCGCTGAGCCGTCCCGGCTTTCCCTCTCACATGGTTTGATATTCTGTCTGAAGAGTCTCTTAAACTAGAAGGATGCTGTGTATCAAGTTTCCTATTAACTGAGGAGAAGAAATTACCCCTGTAGGACTGATTTGGAGGGGAGGATTATTTTCTTTAAAAAAATAAACCTTGCAAACTCATTGCTCCAGTCCACTTTCTCTCCTCTGGGGAAGGGGTGAAAAAGTTTTGTTATTTTCAGAATATCTGCATATGAGGTCTGACAATTAAATTTGCAAACTTTCCACCATACACTTCCATTGGCAGTACTGTACAAACAACTCAGTAACGTTTCATAACCTTGGTATATCAGTGTCTCACAGCTGTATTGCTGTTGACATGTGGTGGTGTCTTGCTGAGTGGTATTCATTATTGTTGTTGCGTATTTTTATGTGCTGTTGTGAGAATGGCAGAGCTTGAGATAGAGCAACAAACAAACATTAAATTTCTTGTTCAGCATGGCAAGAATGGAAGTGAAATCTGGGACTTGTTAGTTCAAGTTTATGGGGATAATGCCATGAAGAAAACTGCAGTGTACAAATGGATTAAATATATATATATTTTTTAAGATTTATTTTTATTGTTTTTTGACAGAGAGACAGAGAGAAGTGGGAGGGCCCAGAGCAGTCTCCATAGTTGACAGCATTAATTTTCCATATAGTATCACTCCACAGGTGGGTGCAGGGCTATGCAGGGCAGGAACTGGGCCGAGAGTCTCCCACATAGGTCCCGGCAAGAACTGAACTGGGGGCACACCCCAGTTCAGCATATGGGTCTGCCTGGGCCCGGCCCGGGATTTGATCCTTGGTCTCTGGGGCTGCAAAGCAAGCACTTAACCTGCTGAGCCATCCCAGCTTCCCCGAATTAAATATTTTTCTGAGGGGAGAGAAAGTGTCACTGATGAAGAGAGATCAGAGTGGCTAATAACAAGTAGAACTGACAAAAGCATTGCAAAATTCATCAAATTGTGCATCAGAATCGTCGGCTGAGTATGAGAAGCATAACATACCAATTAACATCGATAGTTAGGAAAATCTTTACCGAAAATCTTGGCATGAGAAAGGTGTGTGCAAAACTGATCCTGAAGGAACTTACCAATGAACAAAAATAAAGGAGAGTTGGAAGTTTGCCAAGACCCTTTAATGAGGCAAGACAATATTTTGGACTATGTTATCACTGCTGATGCAACATGGGTGTACCAATACAACCCTGAAACAAAGTGTCACAGTGCACAGTGGAAGTCAGCCAATTCTCCACAACCAAAAAAGTTCCATTAGTCTAAAAATCAAGAGTCAAAATGATGTTGCTAACCTTTTTGATATCAGAGGGATTGTTTATCATGAATTTGTAGCTATTGGACAAACAGTCAAACAATTTAACTATTTGGAAGTGCTAAAAAGGCTGCGTGGAAAAGTTAGGTAGAGGGAGGGGGAGCTAAATATATAGTGATGAAATGAAAGCTGACTCTGGGTGGTGAACACATATTGTAACACATTGACAAAATACTGTAGAGCTGTACACCTGGAACCAATGTAATTTTCTTAACCAATGTAACCCTAATAAATTTAACATCAACAAAAGGTGAAAATGACCTGAACTTTTTGCCTACAACACATGGCTCTCCCATGGCACTGTTTGTGCAGGACTTTTTAGCCAGTAAACAAACAGCTGTATTGGAACACCCTCCCTACTCACCTGATCTGGCCCCCATTGACTTTTTTTCTTTACCTGAAGATAAAGAAAATATTGAAAGGAAGACATTTTGATGACATTCAGGGCACCAAGGGTAATAGGATGACAGCCCTGATGCCATTCCAGAAAAAGAGTTCCAAAATTGCTTTGCAGGGTGCACCAGGCACTGGCATTGGTACATAGCTTCTCAAGGGGAATACGCCAAAGGTGACTGTAGAGATATTCAGCAATGAGGTATGTAGCCCCTTTTCTAGGATGAGTTTGCAAACTTATTTGTCAGACCTCATATATGGCACCAGAGTGAAGATTTTCAAAATCCAGGGCAAATGGCATGAATTTTCCTGAAGTGATCAGGGGAAAAATGGAACTGAAGTGCTGATAACTGTTTAAGAAGAATAAGATGTACCAATTAGAAAGAAATATGAGATTTCTGGAAACCAATGTCAAATGGAGCCAATAGTACCCCTGATTTCTAGTCAGGGAAACAGAATTGCAAAGGTTTAGGTTACTTGGCCAGTGTTATGCAGCTAGTTCCAGATCAGTCACTGCCAAATTTATGTCTCTATTTATTTAACTTTTATATGGAAAAAATTTTAATATATGCACAATTAAACAGGATAGTATTATAAACTCTAAAATATCCATCACCCATCTTTAGTACATACTAATTCATGGCTAGTCTTATTTATTTATTTATTTTTTAAAGATTTATTTTTATTGTTTTGACACAGAGAGAGAGAGATACAGAGATAGAGACAGAGAGAAGGGGGAGGGCCCAGGACAGTCTCCATTGTTGCACATCATTGGTTTTTCTACATAGTTTCATTCCACAGGTGGGCGCGGGACTGCACAGGGCAGGAACTGGGCCAGGGTCTCACCCCGGTGAGAACTGAACTGAGGGCACTCCCCAGTTCAGCATATGGGTCCGCATGGACCAGGGCCGGGATTCAGTCCTTGGTCCTCGGGGCTGCAAAGTGAGCGCTTAACCCACTGAGCCATCCCGGCTTCCCCTAGTCTTATTTTATGTATACTCTACCCATGCCAGATTCATTGATGAAATGATGTTGGGAAAAGTAATTTATTTTTAAATGATCAGGGAATCAAATTACAAGGTGTCACATTGGCTGCTTTTGTAAGAAAAGGCCAGAGCCCTGATTGGTTGTTTTGGTTTTTTTTAGATTTATTTTTACTGTTTTTGACAGAGAGAGAGACAGCAAGAGACAGGGAGAAGAGGGAGGGCCAGAGCAGTTTCCATAGTTGCACATCATTAGTTTTTTACAGTTTTCATTCCACAGGTGGGAGCAGGGCTGCGCAGGGCGGGAACTGGCCGGGGGCCTCCTGTGTGGGAACCACTCTCCTGCTGGGGGCCTCCTACATGGGAAGCATGCCTGGGGTGGGAGTTGAACTGGGGGCCTTCCATATGGGAAGCTTGCTCCACTGAGAACTGAACTGGGGGCACACCCCAGTTCAGTATATGGGTCTGCGCCAGCTGGGTCTGGGGCCAGGATTTGATCCTTGGACCCTGGGGCTGCATGATGAGTGCTCAACCTGCTGAGCCATCCCGGTATCCCCACTATGATTTTATCATGTAGACTTTTCGTACTCATTTTATTTTCCCCATAAAACCCTCCTGTAACTTTCTTTTCTAAAATATATTGCTGTAGTCATTTCCTCTTAGGAGTTGCCTGAAATTTCCATCCATGCATTTCTTACATTGATCTTGGGCTTTGAGACCGTGCTTTCAGAAACAGCAAAGTAGAGGGAAGTTCCAAATAGAGAATACTGTGGCTAGAGCCAAAAAGCGGTGCTCAGATGATTGGTTTTTCTTTGCTAAAGAATCTTTGATGGCATTTTTCCTAGATCCTTTTCCCCAGCTTTTTGTTCCATTCTTTTATAAAGGCCATCTGAATTAGAGAATTCTGTGAGAGAATGCAAGAGGTCAAATTTATCCTTCCTCTGAGTACCCCAGAATAGATGCCTCTTTGGAGTTAAAACATAAGGAGAGAGATGTAACTGTTTAGTCCCTGTCCGGTGCCCAGTCCAGCAGCAGAGCTATTAATCCCTTCTTTCTTCTCCTTCCTCAGTAACCTGGAAGATGCAAGCTGGAGGAAAAATATTAATACCTCTGATTTATCTCGTATTAACCTGTCTTAATATAGTTCCCAGGTCATTAGGCTCAGTCTTGCTATTTTACCAATATACATGCTTTGACTCATGCCTTTTGCCTCCTAGTTCATCAACTTGCAGGAGAATGACCAAAGCAGCACTAATGGTGTGAGTGAGCGTGTCATTGCAGAGCTGTGGCTGCAGCATAGCTTGCAGTACCACTGTCTCTCAGTCCAGCTCCGACCTTTGCTTGGAGATAGACAGTACATCAGAAAATTCTACACAGGTAGGTGTAGGTCACTTAGCCTGGATTGTTGCATATACTTTCTCATTGTTTTCCACTTTACTTTTCCTTTATAGACTCACTCTTACTCCAAGGTCTGATACTTTTACTTGACATGAGATTCTAATAAAAAATACATAGGCAGTCTTCTCTCTTACTTCCTACATAATGCACAAACTTTATTTCCCTATTCTCATATATACAAACCAATAAGAATAAGTGCTATTTACTGAGAGTTTCTATGTTTAAATCACTATTTTTTTTTTAAGATTTATTTTTATTGTTTTTGACAGAGAGAGAGAGAGAGAGATACAGAGACAGAGAGAAGGGGGAGGGCCCAGAACAGTCTCCATAGTTGCACATCATTGGTTTTTCCACATAGTTTCATTCCACAGGTGGGCGGGGCTGCACAGGGCAGGAACTGGGCCAGGGTCTCGCCCCGGTGAGAACTGAACTGGCGCACTCCCCAGTTCAGCATGTGGGTCCTCATGGGCCGGGGTCAGGGCCAGGATTCGATCCTCGGTCCCCGGGGCTGCAAAGTGAGTGCTTAACCCACTGAGCCATCCCGGCTTCCCCATGACTCTCCTATTCTTGATTTGCCACTGGCTCTTCTCTCCACAGTGGCGTGATTTTCCTAAAGTCTTTTTTACCTTTTTTCTTTTTCCTTCTCTGAGCTTTTTCCAGGTTCATACAGGGAATCTAAAGATTTTTCTTATTGGGCTTCATCACTGTGGTAGCTTTATTTTCCCCTAGATACGGCTTTCCTGCTAAGCGATGCCCACGTCACGGCCATGCTCCAATGCCTAGAAGCAGTGGAACAGAACAACCCCCGTCTCCTGGCTCAGATTGATGCATCTATGGTAAAGGGGGCAAGGAATTATTTGTCTCTGCTGGCATCCTGGACCTCACCAGGATATAACCCTTTGTAGCCAACTACTTCTTCACTTAGGCAGCTGTGAGCTGAAAGGCTTTCATTAAAAAAAAATACTTGGAGAAGAAATGGAGGTAAAGTTAAGTACCTATTGAAGTAAAAAGTCTAAGCTGAGGTCTGTTTCAGCTGGGACCTTTTTAAAATCCTTAGTCTAAGTAAACACCTTCAGGGTATGCTGACAAAGATCTGGGAGAAGAGGAATAGTTTTGAATCAGGAGTTGGACTTACAACATCAGACGTAATATAACCTAGTGTTACTTGGATCATTTTTGTTCTGGAAGTATAAAGAAAATTTTGTTGGTTAATGTTACTTATTGTTAACTCGTGAATTCACTCACCCTGTTACTAATATTAGTACTTCAGCTGGACTAGAATCATAGTCCCTGCTCCTTTTAGGGAGGGATCCCCTATCGCTCCTGGTTTTAAAATTTTTATGCTTGGTTACCATCTATTGAATACTTTGTATGTGCCAGGCATGGCACTATGCAGTTTATGTATCATGTGTTTAATTCTCACAACCCTATAAGACAGGAAGGCCACTGAAGGACAGAGTAGATTAGTCACTTGCCCAGTTTGGACCAAATAGCTTATAAGTGATAGGGTATGGATTTGAACCCCATTCTGACTTCTGAGTCCATGTGCGTAGTCTTAAGCATTTTATGGTACTGCCTCCATGACAAAACACTCCTGGTTTGACCACGTAGGGTTCCAGTGGCAGAAGCTATGGTATATGTCAGGACTTGGAGGTTTCAAAGTTGCATTGTCTAATAGAGGGTATGTTGTATCCATAGGCTCCTGCTGCAGTTTCAGCCTGCTGCCAAAGGCCAGCTTCTACCACTGTTTCTATAGTGCTAAATTCCTCTTCTCTGAGGGCCTCTATCTTTGACTGACACTTTTATTTTTCTGTAGTTTGCCAGAAAGCATGAGAGCCCGCTGCTGGTGACAAAGAGCCAGAGCCTAACAGCTCTGCCTGGTTCCACGTGCACCCCTCCAACCAGCTATGCTCAGCATTCCTACTTTGGGTCCTTCTCTGGCCTACAACAATCCGTTCCAAACCACGGCCCAGGTATTGTGGCAGGAAAAGGTGGTCATGCCCATGTATCCCCAGCCCTGGAAAGTAGAGGACTTTGTGGGTGCTCACAGGATAGCTATACATAGAGCCTTGGGTTGGTGCAGTTTGTTAATCTTCATGTCTTAATAATGGACATCTTAAAAAAGTACTACATAACTAGCTTACGATAATTTGGTAGTCATTAAAGTAACAGAGGAAAGAGAGGTGTTTTTAGGTTTCCCTGGGTTTCTAATCCACATTGCCAAGGAAGCATTCCAATTATAGTAGCTAACATTTATTGAGTGCCTACCACATACCAGGCTCTGTTATAATCAATTTATATTACGTGTTTTATCTCATTTGATCCTCAAAACAGTCCTTTGAGGTACGCATTTTATAGATAAGGAGTGCATATTAATTATCCATGAAGCCACTGTTTTATACTCTTGGCTTAGCTGCTTTTAAGTAATTTTTCACTTACCTCATATAAACCCAGTAATGATAGGGAGTTGTATCCTAACTTGTGGAGAAGCCCTTCATATATACCAAAGGCTTCTAGCTTATCTTTCTTTTGCCTTTCTTTTATATCCTAGAAAGAAGATC
Organism: Craseonycteris thonglongyai; assembly: GCA_004027555.1. Taxonomy (NCBI): domain Eukaryota; kingdom Metazoa; phylum Chordata; class Mammalia; order Chiroptera; family Craseonycteridae; genus Craseonycteris; species Craseonycteris thonglongyai. The sequence goes on along the minus strand of PVKE010041508.1, from coordinate 7,259 downwards.
TACTTCCTTTTCACTCTCTGGCCCTCCCCGGAAACCTCAGGAAAGCAGAGGGCACATCTCCCCAGCAGAGACTCAAACCATCCAAGCCTCTGCATTAGCCAGGGATTCCTCCTCAACCCCAAATGCGATGAGCTCGAGTACTCTGCCCAGCCCCATAGAATCGTCCTCGGTTAGCAGCCAGAATGATTCCTCCCCAAGTGATGTCAGTGAAGGGCCCGAGTACTTGGCCATTGGCAACCGGGACTCCCGAGGCCGCACCACCAGCTGTCAGAGTCACAGCAGCAATTCTGAGAGCAGCAGCTCCAATTTGTTCTCCTCCAGCAGTTCCCAGAAGCCAGATTCTGCTGCTTCTTCCCTAGTGGATCAAGAGGGAGGTGGGCAGAGCCAGCTGTCCAGTGTCCTTCGCAGGTCCAGCTTCTCAGAGGGGCAGACACTCACTGTCATCAGTGGAACAAAGAAGAGCCATACTCGCTCCCATTCAGACACCAACATTGTCTCCAGAGGAGCCCCAGGTAATCATAACCACCAGCCCCTAGTAGGTAAGGTGCCTTCCTGGAGTTTATTCTTAAGGGTCTTCAGACGGCCCAGAAAGAAAAGTTATGTTTTAGATGACATGATGGTATCCTGCTTATAACTAAAGAGAGGTTAGTAATGTAATGTAGATACCCAAGGAGCCTCTCTGAGAATAGTAATGTTTATTCCTTTATGCATTGCTAAATAGTAAGTGTTTTCCTGGATTCTTTCACTAGCTCTTTAGCTTCAGAGCATAGTGTGACTAACTCATGACAGTTCAAGTTTTAAATATATCACTCAGAGAGGACAAGTACTAATAAGCTATAATCGTTTTCCCATTGGCCCTGAGAATACTCACTGGCAATGCTTTTGCCTGTAGCGTTTACCTGAGATAACTCGTGGATTACAGTCCTAACCTTACCTCAAAGTTCAGTACTTTGAAATTTACCACACAGAAAAATACTACTAAATACTGATTATTATATACATTTCTGGTACATTAGGATTAGAGTCAAATTCTGTTTGGAAATAACTCCAAGAATAGTTTTTATATTTTATTTTCACATTGAAAACCGTATTTATATAAAATTAAATGAATGTGGCAGCAAGCTGCACTTGTTTTTCTAAATGGGAAAAAGGTTAAAAAATAATCGCATTAAATTCCTTCCCTTCCTGTGATTCCTGAGAAGTTTGGTCAGGATGTACTTATTACCAGTATGAGAGAGGCAAAGTGATAGTAGGATTTTCTTGTTGCAACGAGGGGATAGAATGAGTGTGGGGTGATGTGACCTAGTGAGAAAGTAGGTGGGGCTCACTGTGTATCACTAACTCAGGTTGAAGGCAGTCAGGTAAGGAGGCCCTGCCACTGAGACTTTCCTCACACAGATACCAGCTGCTAGCAGCAGAGAGCACCCTAGGCACAGGGAAGGCGGGTCTCATTGCTTTTGCCATTTTTCTGCCATCATCTTTCCTGGGTTGTTGGTATCTGGCAGGCTTTGGTTGGGTTTCATTTGTAAGAAAATCTCCCTGACAGCAAGTATAACATGGACCCCTGTGTTCAAAACCAGTTCTCTGTGGGAAAGCCCCAGAAATGAAATATAAAAATAAAATATGAAAAATTTAGAACAAAATATGGAGGATTTCCTACTAGTGCTGCCATTGATTTCTCTTTGTAATTTCTAGAAAGGTGAGAGTTAAGGCCCTCATCTAAAATTTCTGAATGGCAAACTTTTTGTCTCCGTGTTCCCGTCAAGAATGTGGTTTGGCTTGTTGAAACTCTTTAGAAAAAAAACAAAATCTCCAAAGCAAAACCTATCTTTCATGAGCTTTTTTTAGATGTGAAGAGTGCTTGGGTTAGATCCTCACTTCACATCTCCTGCTGCAGGCCTGGTGTCTACTGTACTCCTGGCCATTGGTCTTTGAGCGCATACTACTTCCCTGCCTCCATTCTTGAATCCAGCTGGATTCCAGAAACCACAGTAACCTGCACTGGAAAAGGAAGTCTGAGAAAACCTAAGCAGAAGGGTCTGAGGAAATGTGGGCCATGTACAGCTTCTTGTATGAGTCATCCCTCCTTTAGCACAAGGATTCCTGCTCAGAAGTTAAATCTCCACCTCCACTAGATAAAAGGACACCCTTTTCTCACTCTAGTCTCATTTCTTCTGTCTGAACTCTCTGTCTATGTACAGGAGGCCCCAGGAACATCACCATTATAGTTGAAGATCCTATTGCAGGTTTGGGAGCCTGTTGCCTTCCTTTCTGTGTGTCACCTCCTCCTTCTGCTCCTCTGTGACCAACTTGCTTAGTTCAGACCCTCCTTTTTCATTCTGGTGTCAAATCAAGTCTGGCTAGTCTGGTCCTGCTATAATGCCTCAGACCCATCTTTAAAAGGGCACCAATATTTTGTATGATGCTCTCCATCCATGATTTCCATTCAGTCTCCTAGCAGTTTCTGAGAGGCAGAGTCAAGACTTGTCAATCCTGTTTGCCCAAACATGAAATGGAGGCCTGCTGTTTGTCTAAGGCATCATGATGAATCAATGGCAGAATTTTTCTTATAACTGAGTACTTAGTATGGATTACTTTATTTTCCTTGAATTAACACCAGAATGTATTGTCCTTTTCTGTGGTCTTGGATATGAGTGCATGTTTTTTGGATGCTCCTAGTGTCCTGTGTTTCCTTTTTCTATTATCTGTCTTCCTTCCCCTTTAAGTTTCTCCCCATCCCTCATTCTAGCCATTGCATAGGATTTTTCTAGTGACTTAGTCTGTTTCTTTGATTTTCACAGTGGTGTTCAAATAGTTTATTGTGTTCCATTCTGGATACTGTAATGCATGAAGATATAACACTAGAATGTGTCTGCAAGACAGAGTGGTGAGGGAGGACTGAAAACCATGGCCTCCTGGTAATGGGTAAAGCCACTGAGTATGTTAGCTTGAAAAAGAAGGTTGAAGAGGAGTAAGTTTGCAAGACCATCATTTAGAAGAGCACTGTTGTTCTTAAGGAGATGAGAAATTATAAGAGGATGTATTTCAAGTGAGTATGAGGAAATTCTAAGAATTAGAGCTGTTCAGTTGAATGGGCAGCATCAGGCGGTAGTGAGCTCAGTAAGCAAAGGCTGCATGGCCGTTAGAGGTAAAGGGACAGGGTGCTGGTATTGGAGTTTGTGTTGTGCACGAGTTTGACTGGGGACCTCAAAGGTCCCTTCCAAGTCATGGTTTCTTACCAAGGCATCATAATGACTACAGGTTTTCTTTAGTTCAGTAGTGAGGAGAAGAGCCCACTGCCAGGACCACAAAAAATCTTTGAGGTCCAAGAACACCAAGTTATCTCTCACCACATAGTAGCATATTTCATGAGAGGAGCAGCTGACAAGTTGGCACCGTCTGTCAGGGAAATGGGTTGGATGCAGCTCAATTGTTCATTCTTCCTAAGCATCCCACTCTTTTCTCAGGCACTCACCAGCTTTGCTGCCTGCTCTTCCTCTGCAACACTGGAATTTTGTGTTTCCCTTCAGAGAAGCTCAGTTTCTCATTTCCTGCCAGCCCTGCCTGCTGCTATTTGTCCATTCCCAACTTCCACTGTTCCTTGAAAATTCCTACCCAGACACTGCCTGCCTACTTTGCCAGCCTTCTTTGGAAATCCCGCTATTCCTTTTCCAGTAAGGCTAGGTCTATAGCCATTTGGTGACAAGGCCATCATCCTTGGCTTCTTTAGCATTGTCTTGATGCTTCTTTTAAGGACATTGATGCATTTCATTTTGCTGTTCTGCCAGTTCAGAAGTGGGTTAAATTTGTACATATGACAGATTTACATTTCAGGTTCAAGAGAAGCCATATCCTAGTTATTTCCTTAGTGAGTTAAACCCTTCTATGTTGTTTTAAAACCTAGTCTCAAGGTATCAGAAAGGTTTTATTGTGCTTATCTTTGTTTTACCATGTGAGGGCTGGTTTGTATATCGGTTTTTCAAGAGGTTAGAAGTTGGCTGATAATCCTGGAACATTTGGTAAGAAGATGGCAGAATAGAGAACTGAATTCATGAGTCCACTTTGATTTGATTCGTTTTCACCTATGTGTTGTTTCATTCTGGGTCATGCTTTCTCTTTTTCCCTTGGAATATACTGACTTCCCATCTCCTTTCCTCCATGTGTTCCTGCATTCTTGGACTATTCCCCATTGGTGTGCCACCTCTCTCCTGTTTGGGAGGGCATCGGGAAGGGGAGCCGTTAAATGTTGAAAAATCTGAAGTTGGGGATGTATGTGTTGCTTACCTCGTATGTGTGTTTTTACTCCCTGGTGGTTACTGACACTAGAATCCTGCAATGATAAGTCGAAGTTGAGAGGCCCCTTGCCCTACTCTGGCCAAAGCAGTGAAGTCAGCACACCCAGCTCTCTGTACATGGAGTATGGTAAGTGAGTTCTAGGAAGGCCAGGGCTGCAATTGTGTCTTTGCTCTCCCCTTGTGCCTGCTAAGGTCTGAGCTGTGTGGCTCATCTCAGCTCTGTGGAGGGTATACATGTGACAGTCTCATTCTCCCTCCCATCATTTTCATCCTCTGAGCTAGAAATCACACTGCCCTGCCATTTCTCTTGTTCTTCTCTGACTTAGGGGTCCCACCCTCTTTCATGCTGTGGGTGTTATCACCATGAATGTCTGTTGAACCAGATGGAATGGCTCTCTGAGTGGGTGAGAGGGACCTTGAAAAGAGGCCTTTGAGTGTCTGGGCTTAATTACCAGAAGATAAGTTCTACATGAAAACCATCTACAGGAGGAAGTTGTTTATTTCTTTGTGTGACTCTCACAAAGGTTTTTGTTTCCTTTTCATGGGGATGGAGGACAAAAATGTCATTTTAAATTTAGGTGCTAAAAGAATTGTCTCCAGGCTCTCTCCATTTATTCCACTATTCTTTAACCAAAAGGTTTAGTTGGTCCTCTGGGATCCTGAGAGTCAGAGGCATTCCTTTAAAAGGTAGATATCTCCTTTCTAACCTATCACCTGGGAAAACTTGGGCTTATCTTCAGTGGTAAAATCATCAGACTTCTTAAAGAAACTTCACTGTTACAGTTACTTTTCAAGTCAGAGCTTTTCACATCCACATTCCATTTCCCCACAGAGGGTGGTCAGTACCTGTGCTCAGGGGAAGGAATGTTCCGAAGACCATCAGAAGGACAGTCTCTTATCAGCTACCTGTCTGAGCAAGACTTTGGCAGCTGTGCAGATCTGGAAAAGGTGAGGGATCTAAAGGGCTATGAAAGAGCCTATGAGTCAGGAGATCTGGCCTCAGGGGCTATGGTGCCTTTTGTTCTAAAGAAGTCTTAGGTACATTTCAGTACCATGAGTATAGACTATAGTGAAGATAAGTTCACAGTAAAGGTACATTCAACAAATTTTATCTCTGGACAACTCTTCAGGGAACATATGCTCCTCATTGAGTCCAAAAATATTACTGACTTTGTCTTAGTAGCTGCCTTGGGCACAGAAGCATTGAGTTTTAGCCATATGATTGTTGTCTCCTTGACCCTGGAACCTCAGGGAAAAACTATTTCCAGAGTCAACTTTTATATTTTGTTCTAAGGCTCAGATATGTAATAAATAATATCCCTGTAACATTTTATAGCTTCTAAAGCACTTTACCTTGAGACAGACACCACATTTACCTGAATACTCTGTGTGGCTTTAGGAAAGACCCTGATATGAAATCCTGGACTACTTCTCTATCATGTTTATATGTAGAAAGTAGGACAGGAAGGCCAGGCATAGAAAGGTACAAGAGTAAAGAGAATGTAGGACAGGTTTTCTGGCCTTTGGCTTTCCTTATAGCAGTGTACATCTCCCCTGGGTGTTTTGAATAAAAGCAGTGCAGGCCTTGGAAGCTCTGTTTTCCAACATTATAATCAGTGAAAGCATTCAGTATGTCCAGCCCTTTGCTAAGTATCTCCTTTGATGCTTTTCTTTCCCCAGGAGAATGCCCACTTCAGCATTTCTGAGTCCTTGATTGCTGCCATTGAACTAATGAAGTGTAACATGATGAGCCAGTGCCTAGAAGAGGAGGCAGAGGAAGGGGAGGACAGTGATAGAGAGATCCAGGAACTGAAGCAGAAGATCCGCCTTCGTCGTCAGCAGATTCGCACCAAGAATCTGCTCCCAGGGTACCAGGAGACTGAAAACGGAAGTGAGTGAGGCTGCGAACACCTCTGTTCTCGCCTCTTCAGGGGTTCAGGAGGAGACCTGTGTCCGCATACGCATTCCATTGTGTCTTAATTTGAAATGTGATAACCAAGCCAGGGGTTCCTCTTTTGTTGGAAAGGTTTTCTGTGTTGTTGTTCTATATATATATGTGTGTGTGTGTGTATATATATATATATATATATGTGTGTATATATATATATGTATATGTGTGTGTGTGTGTGTGTGTGTATATATATATATATATTTATTTATTTATTTATTTATTTTTTACCAGACCAGAGTCCTAGAGTTTATCCATTTCCTACCTCAGAAATGTCTTTAAAAAACAGGTTTCTAATATGAAGAGAACTAAGATCATTGATCCCAGATGCACTTTCCAGATAGTAGTACCTTCTATTTACATGAAACTTTCTGAATTTCATGAAATAAAATGGGGATCAACCAGTAAGAAGAACTAGTTTCCACTTCCCCAGCATCACTCCAAGGTTCTCTTTACTTCTTGTTGAAGTCGAATCAGGTCCCTTTTGTTGTGACCCCAGAAGGAGTAGTAGGTGTTTTTTCATCCTGTTTATCCCCCATCCCCTCCCCACCTATTTTTTTTAACACAACAGGCTTTCGAGTCACTTCCAGCAGCTCCCAGTTCAGTTCACGTGATTCGGCACAGTTCTCTGACTCTGGCTCTGCTGATGAGGTTGATGAATTTGAAATTCAAGGTAAGAAGTGACACTTTGCTTCAAGGGAGCTTTCATTACCCATTTCTTTCCACTTTGAATCATAGGCTGAGAAACTTTCTCTAAGTAGGGTATCTTCAGTGTAATTCATTATGGAATGTTGGTTATTAGAAGAGAAAGCCCCACGGGAAAGCCGGGACGGCTCAGCGGGTTGAGCGCTCACTTTGAGGCCACGAGGACCGAGGATCGAATCCCGGCTCCGGCCCAGGCAGGACCCACATGCTGAACTGGGGAGTTCCCACAGTTCGGTTCTCTAGCTGTCTCTGTCTCTGTCTCTCTCTCTATCTGTCAAAAGTAAAATAAAAATAAATATGCACTGAAGATA
>PVKE010041507.1:0-14133 GCA_004027555.1 Craseonycteris thonglongyai | reverse complement strand
ATCTAGCTATTGAGTGTGTCCATAGGTCTCTGTGTCTTTGTTACTTTCAGTTTTATATTCCACCTATCAGGTCATATGTTTCCTGATTCTCTCAGTCTGACTTATTTCGCTTAATAATAAGATGGTCTCTAGGTCCATCCATGTTGCCAGAAATGACTGTAATTTATCATTTCTTATCGCTGAGTAGTATTCCATTTTGTAAATGTACCACATCTTCTTGATCCAGTCATCTATCGAAGGACACTTTGGTTGTTTCTATTTCTTGGCCACGGTGAATAGTGCTGCATTGAACATAGGGGTACATATTATCTTTGTGGATAAAAGATTCAGATTTTTTAGCTAGATACCCAGTAGAGAAATTGTTGGATTATATGGTAATTTTATTCTTAATTTTTTGAGGAACCTCCATAGTGTCTTTCATAGTGACTGTACCGGTTTACATTCCCACCAACAGTATATGAGGGTTCCCTTTTTAACCTCATCACACAATTCTTGCATGACCAATTTTGAGGGTTTTCTTTTCTTTTCTTTATTTATATTTGGTCACATGTCTGCTTTTATTGGGAGCAGCAGATGGGACAATTCCAGCAGTAGTTAAAAAATTAATTTACAAAAGCAGGGATTCAGTGAAACTGCCCGGTTGGAACCCTTGGAAGTTCATACAGAGATGTCGGCCCAGAGCTGCAAGAAGAGACCCCAAAGTCCGTGAAGAGCGAAGTCACCAAGGAGATAAGGCGCTCTTTGTAGGTGTCCTGAGTATACTTGGTGAAAGTGACCTCATAAGTGAAGAACCAGGCAGTGAAGAACGTGCTAATAGCCAACACCACCACAGTTAGAAGGGGGGGGGGAGGAGATAGCGGGGTTCACTGGGCTGGCGTATCAGCTCGAGCCCCATTTTGCCAGGTGCTACATAATCCTCTGCTCTGCTACCAGAAGTGTGAGATTTATTTTTCATGTTTTGTTTATTTTAATCTCTGTACACTGTCTCAGGTATACTAGATGCTCAGTTAATGTCTTTTGAATGAATAAATATTTATAATTGTGGATCTCAATAATTAGGATAATTGATTGGGTTTGTGAAACATGGGCTTGAGAATCTGATATGGAAATTATGCATATGTTAAGTTAATGAGATCACCTTTTTAAAAAAGCTGTACTTTATTGATAGTCGTACTTTAGTCGTTACCTTTAAGTTGGGTTTTGATTTTGGGGGGAAGTTTTTGAAGGTGTAGCGTTCTATTATTTTAATGGGAATATTAAGACTATTGAACATGATAAAGAGAGGACCCCAAGAATCTTGGTGATTACAAATGCTCATATAGCTAAAAAGCTTTACTAGGAATTATAGCTGCCATTCCATAATAAACCCAGTCCACAGACACATAAGTATACAAATATAATAATTGCAAAATTTCATTGTTAAGGAGATTTGATCAAGTATTAAACTGGTATGGTTAATTGATGATTATGTTGTAGGACAGAGAAACTTTAAGCCAAAATTGAATAAGGAGGAAACCTTGTGTTCTAATGCTGAAGGGAGACTATTCTTATACAGGGATGGGTTAGGAAAAACTTCAGAAAATACAACTGCTGTGTGCAATGGTGGTTATAGAATAGGGATGATTTATTTCTACTGTGTGTGTGTGTGTGTGTGATGATCCCCATTTGAATATTGGTTACCGTCTGTTATCAGATTCCTCAAGCAGTTCTTATATGTTTCATCCATATATATAGATAGTTTTTGTCTCTTTTCTGTCTCTTCTTTATATTTTTATATAAACGTTCGAGGGACTAGATTTTGGCAACAGTATACTGTGTTTCTCTATGTATAAGACCATACTTTTGTCTAAAATTGTTAGACCAAAAATTGGGGGTCATCTTATACATGGGAGTAATTGGTTTATTAATTTCTTAATGTTGGGTTAGAAAAGTAGGTTTCATCTTATACATGGGGGTGTCACATACATGGAAAAATATGGTAACTGGAGAATGGCCTTATAAAACATGTTTGTATTGTTATTTTGTTCAATCTTAATCTAGCTCTCCCTCTTTATGGATACCTTAAGCTTTTTATTGTATTATGCCTTGTCTCTTCCTTTATCCCCCTTCCTCTTCCTCTTCCCTCTTGTCCCTTTCATCTGCTTACCCCCAGACCCCAGGTTTCTTAATATGATACTTGCTCAGGAATTTATTCAGTGGCTTTTGTTCAAGGAGGTCAACATGCTTCTATCTATTAATGCATTATTTTGTTTATGCTCAAGACAAATGTAACAGAAAGGTAGAAGGCATCAAAAAACTACATTCCACAATCTGTGAGCCTCATGTCTTTTGGAGTTCAGAATTTGGGGGATTTTAGATAAGTAATGTAATTTTGTAGAAGGCAATTCTGTATTATGTTACATTCCTAGTAGTATTTGGGCAACAACCCCATGCACAAAGTAATAATTTTTTTTTAGTGAAACAATATTCTTAAAAGGTAGAATAAATAAAGACTAAAAAGACTTAGGTAAGAATTGCTACCAAATGACTTTTGATGCCAAACATGAAAAAATATATTTTCAAAATATTCCAGAGCTTTCTAGATTCCAGAATTGAGAATAGGAGATTGGGCACTGTTGTTAATCTTTGCCCAGATCAGCAGCAGTGGCCCTATTCCCACCCGTGTCGCCATGACACTTCCTGTGCCTGTGCGTTCCAGTGTCTAATGTGTGTGTCTGTGGCTCTGCCTGAAGGCATTCCATAGTAGCAGGAGCATGCTGTGCTCCAGCATGAGGTACCCTGAAATTTCATGGTTTAGCACCCTGAAAGGGAGCTGTCCTCAGTTTCAGGTGAGAGTTTTCGGTTGACCAGACGTACCATTTTAAACGGGACACAAGACAATGGTACTGTCCCTTTCAAACAGTACATATGATCAGCCTAGTCTCACTGGGCTAAATTCAAGATGTCAGTAGGCTGACTGTATGTACTGTTTGAAATGGGACAGTACCTTTGTTTTCTGCCCCATTTAAAACTATGTCTGTTCAGCCTAGATTTGGTGATATACATCTCAACTCCTGAACTCCTAATGCGAGACAACTCTAAGTGTGTTCCCTAGAGTTTCCCCAATGTTCCCACTGGGAAGCAGCCCCAATGCCCACACTGGTAATCTGTTCACTAGTGCACCCTATGTTGATTTCTTTCCTGTCCTACCTCACTTCCCCACTCCCTTATGGGTGGTCCTGAAATCACTTACCAATAGATTGCTTGCAGTAGATTACAGGCACTTAACTCCTCCTCTAGGAGTACCCTATGCAAAGCCATGGACCCCACATGGAGCCTAGCTCTTGGATTAAAGAACAGTGTTCTTGCAGACTTTTCATGTGGTTGTTAACCACTGTTTTTCATGTTTTTAAATATCTTAGAGTTACGAGATTGTATTAAAATAAGAAACATGTTACCAATTTATAATTGCCATTGTTCATGTTTATACATACTACTGGCTTTCCTGCTGCTGCTGCAGTTTCCTGTTCCCACTTCCCATACTGTGAACCCACTGTCAGTTTGAAAATCTTGGCTCAGATTTAAAAAAAAAATCTTCCCTGATAATGGTTTTAAGTTTTTGCCCCCATTCTCAGAGAAAATGCTTCTTCTCTTGGCTTCAAGGCACAAGAAGAAACTGATCTCCAGTGGCTGATTCTCTGGCTGACCCAAGGGAGGAGGCAGAGCTTTTTGGGCTGGAGAAGCCTATCTCATAGCCTCACATTTCATCATATTGGGTGTGAGCCTGAGTTTGACCCTTTGTTATTTGTTGCTGTAACTGATTTTGTGTTCACATTCTTGTAGCTGAATTGCTTGAGTTAAAAGTTAAAGTTCTTGCTACAACTTTAAATCCATTTTTTAAAAAGTGAAATTTGTTTATAGAGGAACTGAAATCATTAATTACGTTGTAGCTCCTTATCCTTTTAATGACACACATATTGCTATGGGTATAGTGCTCTAAAACATCTGCTCAATAGTCCATTGTAGAGGCAAAAGAATGCTTTTACATGACTGTAATAAAGTAGCAGATGCTTCTTAAAGACAACTTCCCAATTCATTTAGGAAACAAGTCAGTTCTGGATTTGGTTTTTCCTCCAAGTGTGGCAACTGTGCAGGCAAACGATTCCAAAGAGGTTACAACTGACAAATCAAGTCATTCTGTATAATTTTTTAAGGATGCTGCAAGTTAGTCTAAAAGCCTTATCTAATAGGACTTTAATAAAATTAGCATTTTTCTTACTATGCAAGTAATTCTTTACCATTATAAGTAACCAGGAAAATATATTAATTCACTATTACCAGCATAAGATTTTTAAATTTTCTTTGGAAACTTCTGTTCAGGATTGATTTATCATTAGCATTACAAGTAGAAAGAGTGATTGAATGCCCAGGATTGGTAACAGGGAGACATGGGGGTCCAGCCATTGGAATCAAATGTAGGTCCTTCCAGGACAATTTCTGTCTTCTCCAAGACAGGTCATGAAGCACTGGTCATGACCACATGCCCTTTGCACTGGCCTTGGCAGGGCTGGCCCTCCCCTCAGCACAGCAGGCAGTCAGTTGTTCAGAGGGTATGTTGTGCATGTGCCATTACTGCCCCCACCAACCTCTCCCATCTGCTCCCGCCTCTCCCCAGCGTCATGTTCTTTGGTGCAGAAACTGCATGCTCAGTGATTCATTAGAATGTCCTTGTTCAGGAAAACTGCTCTTCAATGGCAGAGACTCTTGGCAGGCTTAACATATACTATTGGTCCTTTTCCTCTGAAGATCAGATCAGAAGGGTTGTATTTGGGAGCTTTGTGTGAACAAAGAAAACAAGGTCGTAGAAAACTAGATGTAGGGGATGTCAAAGATCAATTTTGCCCTCTTCATGGTTTTGTTTAATGGTGGTCTGAGTCAGCAGCATGGAGTATTTAAAGTGAATGGATGCATGCGCCCAGAGGGCTTGTAAAACAATCCACTGCCCTGTGGGAAATAACATAAGGACAGTTATTTATATTAATTTTTTTATGAAGGTTTACTAATATGTAAACATGGACTCATGCTGGGTCTTAACACTGTGCATTTGTCAGATCAGGTAGCACATGTGTTACTCAAGACATCTGAAAGCAAACAGTGGGATCCAGAGGACAGGAACGGACTGAAAGTGTTGGCCTCACTCCTTCAGATGCTTGTTATACGTTACAGCGACTGTGCCCAGCATTAACCTGGATGCCATCATCCAGTTTCACTTAACACAACTCCTTCTATTTGTCAGATTAATGGCTTTAAAGATTCTTGAAAAACAAAAACAACAATAACAACAAACAAACAAACAAACAAAAAACTAAATAAAAAAACCCAAAAAACCCCAGAAAACTTTTTTTTTTTTTTTTTAATATATATTTTATTTATTTATTTATTTTGACAGAGGAGAGAGAGAGAGAGAGATACAGAGACAGAGAGAGAACTGAACTGGGGGAGCTCCCAGTTCAGCATATGGTTCCGCACGGGCCGGGGCCGGGATTCGATCCTCGGTCCCCGGCGCTGCAAAGTGAGCGCCCAACCCACTGAGCCATCCCGGCTTCCCCTAGAAAACTTTAAGGAACAAAAACGTGGCAGTTTATAAATTCAACAGTATGAACCAATTTTTTTTTAAATTGGCTTTCCAAATTTAAGGTTACGTGAGACAGTATTTATATTTACTATTGTTAATAATGACCCTCGACCTGTGTGTATATTGTTTCTGACAGTAGTATGAAGCTATCTTTGTTGGTTAACAACTCATTGAAAAGCATCTAGACAGCAGTGTTCCACCTTTTGGTTTCCTTGGGCCACATTGGAAGAAGAATTGTCTTGAGCCACACATAAAATACACAAACACTAATGATAGCGGATGAGCTAAACAAAAGATAGGTTGCCAAAAAAATCTCATAATGTTTTAATAATTTGTGTTGGACCACATTCAAAGCCATCCTGGGTCGCAGGTTGGACAAGCCTGATCTAGAACATGAAGACAAGTTATACCTGATTTATTAAGCACAGCCAATGATAGATAGACACCTTCCACGTGAATCTGTATATCTTTCTTAGCTATTGCAACCATTAAAATCATTATTAAAAGAAAAGTGGGGGAAGCCGGGATGGCTCAGTGGGTTAAGCGCTCACTTTGCAACGCCAGGGACCAGGGATCGAGTCCCGGCCCCAGCCCGTGCAGACCCATATGCTGAACTGGGAGCTCCCCCACTTCAGTTCTGTCTCTGTCTCTGTCTCTGTATCTCTTTCTCTCTCTGTCAAAAATAAAAATAAACAAATAAAAATATATTAAAAGAAAAGTGGGAAAACTGAAACCAGACCCTTGAAATGCTATATCACGGTTAAAACTTAAACAAGATAAAACAGAAAAGCACATCATAGTCAAATTGCTTTAATCAAAATATTACTGGCAAAGAAAGAGTATCTTCATTATTAATAAATAAAATAACTATATTTTCTGTTACACTTTATTTACTGTGTTGATTTACACATTTGGAACCCAGAACTCTTTGTGTGCAGATTAGAATGGAATTTTTTTTATCAATAGAAAGCAAATCACCTTTGACTATTGAGTCAGTTTTGAATTAAGATTGTTGCCCTTAAGTGAGAGAGGCAGGAATGCTGGGCAGGCAGGATCTGGGCATTTGGTGCCTGGGTGGGTGTCTGATCATTTAGGACTGTGCTCAGGCCAGGCTGCTCAGCACATTCTCTAAAGCCAGGAGCCCAGAGAAAGACAGACAACTGTGTGCTCATTTGCATGCTATTTACATGTGTGACCATGTTGAGATGTTAACTTTTCAACAGATACCTTAAAATCAACATTTTTGCAACGTTATTCACTAGACCAGCCACTAGACCAGAAAGCTGAGTACAAAATGGGCAAGGTGCCCAAAGAATGCATGAGGGCAAGGGCCCAACCAAGATGAGTTAGTGCTCAGAGAAAAGAACAGGATGGGATGGCTGCTTCTGTCAATACCCAGATGGTCACCTAACCAAAATAATTACTGCAAAACATTCTTTCTTCATCGTTGTCTCACCCTTTAAGGTTTTCCATTTTAATGTGTTTTATAATATACATAGTATACTATACAGAAATAAAGGTTCATAATTGAAGAAAAGGTAAATATATTAAAGATGAGTGCTGAAATTTTTTGACTCCTGGAGTGACAGTCAAAAAAAGTTTATGGACCTCTGATTTATAGGGTGGAAGTTGGAACAAATAGTTTGTAGTCATTGCAGTTATTTATTTCATTTAACAAATACTAATTGAGTGCCTACTCTTTGTCAGGTACTTGCTGGGGATAGGCATAAGCCCTGCCCTCCAGGTGCTCACACGCTAAGGCAGGGGTCCCTGATCTGTGGCCTGTTAGGAACCAGGCTACACAGCATGAGGTGAATGGTGAGCAAGTGAAGCTTCATCTATATTTACAGCTGCTCCACACTGCCTGCATTACCACCGGAGCTCCGCCTCCTAGCACATCAGTGGCAGCATTAGATAAGTTGTATAATTTCATTGTGTATTACAATGTAATAATAATAGAAATAACACGTGCAATAAATGTAACGCTCTTGAATCATTCTGAAACCACTGCCACCCCACCCCACCCCTGTCCATGGAAAAATTATTTTACAAGAAACTGGTGCCTGGTGCCAAAAAGTTTGGGGACCGCTGATCTAAGGGATGTGCAAGAAGCCTTTCTCAGACCTCAGACCAGATAAGGCCCCAAGATACACCCTTACATTTTTATATAATGGCATTTGCAACAGTATAACCAAATAATTGTTTCTGCAGTCATTTATTTTGTCCCCATCCTCCCTCTAGTTATACTCTCTGTAGAGCAAAGATTTGTGTCTGTTGTTCACCATCATCTCTCCAGTGGCTGCACGATGTCTAGTGCAGTACATGCTGCATAATCATTAGTGAATGAATGTGTATGTGCCTTGTCCACACACACAGCTCAGATGTGTGCACATATATGTAAATACAAGCAAAGCTGAGAAAGAAACTTGAAGGGCAATCTCAAGCAGAAACTATTGCTGAGGGCAGGAGGCACGTAGTGAACAGAACAAAGTATACAAGGAGACTTTTTAGTGGGCTGCAAGGAGCTTGTTGGGAAGAAGTGTGGGTGGTTAGAGGTAACAGGGGTGACAAATTATAGGTGATAGGCAATCTGGTGAACTTGGATTAAAAAAAAAAAAAAGAGTTCCTAAAAATCTATCTGGGTGGATGGCATGATCCAACATTGAACTAAAAATAAACCTTGTGATTAGGACATTAAAAGGGTCAGTGCTATATACGACTGATTTATACTTGAGAGAGCTGAAATAAAAATGGTTAAAATCACACGTACCAGATTTATAGATGTGATGAAGTTACATATATTCTGGGGACAATGTGCATTTTTTTCTGGTAGCACTAATTCTGGTGATAATTATATTGTTGTTTGTGTGGCTAGCATATCTGCTCCCTTTGGGGCACAATGTCTGTTATTTGCCCCTCTGTTCCCAGATGGGTAGGACTATGTCTGGAACATGGGTGGGAAACTATGGCCTGCTGCCTATTTTGTATGCAAGCTAAGAATGGATTGTACACTTTTTCTGTAGTTGAAAAAAAGACTCAAAAGAATAGTGTTTCATGACATTAACATTATATGAAATTTAAATTTTAGCGTCCATAAATAACATTTTACTGGGACAAAGCCACACTCTTTAATTTACATATTGTCTAGGCTGTTTTCATGCTACAATGACAAGGTTAAGTGGCTTTGACAGACACATAAAGCACATAAAGCTTAAAGTATTTACTGCTGGGCCCTTTAAGAAAATGTTTGCTGATCCTTGGTCTACATAGAAGATACCCTGTAACATTTGATGAGTGAATAAATAAGTTGTCAATATACCCACTATGGGACACATAGTTTTACACTTGATCTTGTTTACTACTCATTAAACAAGGGAAAAATGGAAGGAAAGTGTCATTATTTAACAAGTAAGGAAGCTGAGGCTCAGAATTCAGTGATTTGCCCATCCAGTGAGTGACAAAGCCAGGAACTGAACCCAGGTCTAATTCCAAATCCTATGCTCGTTGCCACCTTTGACTGTACTATGCTTCTCTAATATTTAAATGTTTTTATCTGAGATTTTGAGTGTATCTTTATACCTAGTAGAAAGATGAGAACTTTCATTGTGCCCTTACTGCTGCTGAGATAGTATTATTTAAACGGAGCACCACATCTGCGTTCTGACGCAGGTGCGTGCCTGGTGTTCGGTAGGTACTTGTGGAACTCTCTAAAGGATTCTCCCAGTGATAAAGCCAACAGCCAAACCAATGAAGCCCCAGTCATAGCCACATAATCCAGAGACACTTTTGAGGAAGGGGAAGAAGATTTACAGCTTAGTTGATCCTATAGAACAGTTCTCTGCTCAACCCAGAAGTGATGTTTCCTGTGCATGCGGTGAGAGAGTTCATGCTGTGGGACCCACTGCCCTTTGAATCACTGCAGTGCTTGCTTTTTGGTCTATTTATCAAGACCTTATCATTTTCATTCTTTGGCAGTGAAATTTACTCATTTGTGGATTTGAGTACAGAAAGAAGCCTATTCATATGCAGAAGGAATCTGCAATTTATTCATCAAGACATTTAAAACTCTCACTTGTTTAAATTAGTGTAGCACTATCTCTTACTTTAGAAAATGACTGCAGCCAAACTTCAGCCTATTGGATTCAATTACCATTCTTTTAAGGCTCAGAATTTATCACCCCTTTAGGAAATCTAATGCGACATCCAAAGATAGAAAAAATAAACTGAAAACAGGGGTGGGAGAGGAGGTCGCCAAATGGAGATGCAGGTCCTTTAATAAAATTTTGCTAACTATGTATAAAAATACAATGACATGCTATGAAAGGCCTTAAGATGCACTTGTACGGGTGGGCAAACCAAAGTCCACAGACGGAAGCCTGGTTTTGTAAATGAACTTTCATTGGAGTATGGCTATTTCCATTTGTTTACATCAGGGGTCCCCAACCCCCATTACTAGTCCTCATCCTGTTAGGAATGGGGTCACACAGCAATAGATAAGGCAGGGGGTGGTGGGGTGGGGGGCAAGCAAAGCTTCATCTGTATTTTCAGCCACTTCTCATTGCTTGCATTGCTGCCTGAGCTCCGCCTCCTGTCAGATCAGCAGTGGCATTAGATTCTCATAGGAGCGTGAATCCTACTGTGAACTGCGCATTCAAGGGATCTAGGTTGCGCACTCCTTATGAGAATCTAATGCCTGACGATCTGAGGTGGAGCTGAGGCAGTGATGCTAGTGCTGGGGAGCAGCTGCAAATGCAGATTAACATTAGCAGAGAGGTTTGACTGCACAGAGCCCATAATAAATCAATTGCTTATAGACTCCTATCAAAACCCTATCAGTGAGTGGTAAGTGACAGTTAAACTGCATCTGGCACTTGAATCATCCTGAAGTTACCTCCACTCCACCCCCATCCATGGAAAAATTGTCTTTCATGAAACCGGTCCCTGGTGCAAAAAGGTGGAGACCATCGGTTTACATGTTGTTGATGGCTGTTTTCACGCTACAATGGCAGAGACCTTATGCCTCCAAAAGCCTAAAATATTTATATGGCTGGTACTTTAAGAAAAAATTGCAGACCTCTGGAACTTGGGATATAAGAAAAAAATAGAAGAACTAGAATTTTTTTAATATGGGCTCTTTACTATATTAAAAAATCCTGAAGACACTAAATTGGTTCACATTTTTGAGAGGATATTATATAAAAGATGACTCTAGTTTCTTAATTTTATGCAAAGATAAACCTAGTAGAAACCGATTTACCCTGTAGCACAAGAGTTTTCTAGATCTTGAGTTAAACATAGAGTGGCTTAAAAGGCAAGTTTTACACATGGGTGATAACATGCATGGTGCAAATTTTACTCCTTTAGATTAAGGCTATGAGCTACAAATAGGCCTGTGATTGTCATAATTAATGAAGGAATAACATACGAAGGCATTAATGACCATTGAGAATTTAGCAAGAATTAATCAATCAATTAAAAGGAAAATGAGAAAGTGAAGGATTTTTTTGGATAGGAGGAAATAAAGGAAATGGCCAGTGAAAGACCCCCTGTCCCTGGGCATGGGGGTGACAAGCTGATGTCCTAGGTTAGCGGAAGTGCATTAGGCTCCCATGGAGAGTGGACCATATGGGAGTGAGACTGCTGAAGACTCAGATGAGCAGCCAGTGAGGGCAGATTGGTTTATGGTATAACTTTGAGTTTTGGTGATTGGGCTGTCCTGATGCTGTGCTACCTGGAGTAAAGAATCCCAAAGTGGACCCTGCACATCTACATGAGGCAAGGCTTCCTTGAGTGGTCTGCTGAGCACCTGCCTTAGCATCACCTGGAAGTTGTAAACGAGATGGGTTCTTAAGTCCCATCCCAGAACTACTGAGTTCAAAAGCAGAAGTTTGAGGGTGGAACCCCAGAGGATATATATTTAACATTCCCACCCCGCCTTTCCCCAACCTGACCAAATATGATGGTCTTTGCAGAGCGAGGGAGCCCTGGGCTTGGGGTTAGGGGCTGTGGTTAATGTCCCAGGTCTGATTCTTAGTTCCTTCCACCTTCCTCCTAGAGCATTGAGCAAATGACAGTGTATAGAAATGTGCTATAAACCATTGTAACTGATGCTAGTCTTCCTTATGTAACATGCAAAGGTAGCTCTGAATAGAAACAATGTTTGACTAATTCTGAAGCTCACAATACCAGGTACAAGTCTTTCCCTCTTCCTTCAGTTAGGCGTGGAATTTCTGATTTTCAAATTTCTTGCTCTGTTAATTCTTTGGCTGTAGTGGCTGAGGAATCTTAAAAAGTAAATAGAAGAACCTAACTTTTATTTTTAAAATTTCTTCTGAGCCCTTCTGGTTTTTTCCTAGGAACACAATGCTTTTTATATATTCTGATTTACAGGCTTATTGTCATCGGCATATGATGGATGCTGTTATGTGTTATTACTACTATTCCCCTTTGCCAGGGAACCTAAGAGTCTCTTCCACAGGCTACCTTGCACTCAGCCTATGCGCTAGCTGCATAGCTCGAAGCTCAAGCTGTCTTACTGTCTCCTGCACAATCCTAAAGGAAACAGGGCCTAAGCAGCACAGTGGAGCCAGGCACAAACATCCAGAAAAGTGCCAGATGTGCTTTGGCGGATTTCAGCATCCCCTTCCTCCTCCTTTGCCCTTAAGCTTGCCAGGCTTGGGAGAAAGACTTAATTTCACAGGAGACAGATTCTTTCTCTCAGTGGGAACCCACATTGGCCAGGCTGATGCTAATTCACTCCCTTCTGATGGAACTGGGAGAGCAAAGAATGGTGCCCTTTTTCCCCCTTTTTTTCAAAAATCAGAAATAGTAGTGGTAATACAACTGGGAAAGGGCATCTCACTGAGATGCCATTCTGGGAACATCTTGGTGACCATCACCCTGGATGCCAGACACATGGCTGCCTTGTGTCGAACCCTCTCTCATGTACCAGGTACTATGTTCATTGTTGCTAAACGAAGGGCATCGCTTGAAAAGGTTCTTGTGACAGTTACTTGCTCAAAACCAGGGATCATTCTAGGAGTACAGATAGTGAAAAGACCACTATATTGTAAAAGGATGAGCGTGTGAAACAAAGAAGAGCCTTAAACATTTTTTTAAAGATGTATTTTGTTGTTTTTGAGAGAAGGTGAGAGAGAGAGAGAAAGGGCCCAGAGTTGTCTCTATAGTTTACAACATTAGTTGTGACATAATTTTATTCCACACAGGTGGATGTGGGGCCACGCAGGGCAGGAACCGAAATGGGGGCCTCCCTCATGGGAGTTGAGAATCTTCTCCACCACAGTTCAGCCTGTGAGTTTGCACAGGTTGGGGTCGGGATTTGATCTCCAGACCTCGCCGTTGCAAGGCAAGTTCTCAGCCTGTTGAGTTATCCTGGCATCCCCACCTTAAACGTTTTAATAATTGAAATTATTTATTTTTTAAGGAATTGATTTTTTTCAATACTTTGTCAAAGGCTTCCGCAGTCTTTATCACTTCAGAAAATAGTAAAAGGCAGTTGGCTCAGGAAAATCAAAGTTTGTCACATATAAGCCCATTTTCCCATTGTGATTAGATGGCTTATGTGTCTACTCATGGTGACCTGTAAGCTAAAGACTGTCTCAGAACCAGCACTACTTCTCTGTCACTCAGGCTTCGTGGCTATGATTCTGGCCCGTTCATATGAGGTTTGAATTACAGGCCTGGCTGGTACAAGATAAACAAATAGACTCTTTTCCCTAAGGGACAATATGAATAAATCTCATTACTTATGTTTGCTCAGTAATAGTAATAGAGATTTTTAGTGATGAAAGAAAAGTTTTTCTTCCTTCAATTACTTTTTCCTGCAGGCTAAATAGAGATATGGATCTTGTTTCCTAAGCCCAACATGCTATTTAGGTTTGCTTTCAATAAAATACCTATGAAGTGTCTCCAGCATGATCCCTATTTAATGGGATTTAGGTATAAAGCTTAATTCATATCAGATTTTCTAAGTGAGAGATCATTGTCAACTTATTGTTAATTGAATTTAATAAAATCAAGGTTTCTATAATTAATATGAACCACTTAATCTTTTAGCTCTTTGAATGAATTTAATTTTCTAAACACAGGTATCTTCTCATTTAATGAAATAGCAACATTTTGAGGAAAATAATACACTTGTGACTCATATTCTAATAACTCTTTATATCAAATTAAATATACCCCAATCTTTTTTAACACATAATAGAAGAATGAAACTAATAAGTATTATAGAACTTAACCCAAATGTTAATATGTTATCTAGAGCTTCTGTCCAAATTAAGTATAGTAATATTAATAGTTAAGAAGTTGCATACTTCTAATAGCATAAACAACAATGGTTTCAGTGTCGGTAGGCATGGGTTATAGATAAGGTGACCAGACGTCCCAATTTTGGTGGGACAGTCCTGATTTTTAACAATTTGTCCTGCATCCCGCGGCGTTTTAAAAAAGTCCCGATTTTTGGAAAGAATGCACGACAAGCTAGGGAATGGCGGGAG
>PVKE010041506.1:0-14133 GCA_004027555.1 Craseonycteris thonglongyai | reverse complement strand
TACATAGTTATTACCATATTATTGACTATATTCACTATGCTTTACTTTATATCCCCATGACTTATAATTACCAATTTGTACTTCTTAATCCCTTCACCTTTTTCACTCTGACCCCCAATGCCTTCCCATCTATTGCCCCAACAAATTTAGTACCCATCTGACCCTATACATAGTTATTACAATATTACTGACTATATTCCTTATGACTACTTTGAAACAACCAATTTGTACTTCTTAATTCCTTCACCTTTCTCACCCACACCCCAACCACCCTCCCATATGGCAGTTGTCAAAATGTTCTCTGTATATATGAGTTTGTTTCTATTGTTTATTTTGTTCTTTAGATTCCACATATATAAGCAAAATCACATTGCATTTGTTTGTTTGTTTTTCTGACATACTCTACTCAGCACAATACCCTCTAGGTTCATCTATACTGCCACAAATAGCAAGAACCCATTTCCTTTCATGGCCAAGTAGTCTTCAGTTTCGTTCTTAACATGCTTCATTACAATCAATTTTAGTTTCATTTGAACATATTTCTAATTCTTACCGGTACTTTGTTTTCTGTTTAAAATCCATATAATCAGATTAAGGTGTCTCCAAGTAAATATTTTCTATAACCCTGATGAAATGTGTTCACTCTGTAGCAGAACCCCCTGTCATTCTAATATAGTGGTATCCAACTTTTGGCTTCCTTGGGCCACATTGGAAGAATTGTCTTGAGCCATGGATAAAATACACTAACACTAACAACAGCTGATAAGCTTTAAAAAAAAGTAAAAATGCGATGCATGGGTGATGTGATGTGGACTTGTACATCTTGAAACTGTCTAATTGTTACCAATCAATGTCACCCCATTAAATTTAATAAATAAATAAATCTCATGTTTTAAAAATTTGTATTGGTACATTTATACACTGGAATACTACTCAGCAAATAAGAAAAGATGAAATACAGTCATTTGTGATAACATGGATGGACCTTGAAAACATCTTATTAAGTGACATAAGTCAGAATGAAAGAATCAAGAAACATATGACTTCACTCATAGGTGAAATATAAAACTGAAAGGAACAAAGAAACAAAAACCCATGGACACAGTCAATAGTTTAGTGGTTACCTGAGGGTAACGGGGGAGGTGGGTGGGAGAGATGGGTAGGGGAGAGCAGAGGGGGAATCAAACACACGGTGATGGAACATGAGCTGATTCTGGGTGGTAAGCACATAATGCTATGTATAGACAATGTAATGTAGAATTGTACACCTGGAACAATGTAATTTATATCAATGTCACCCCAATAAATTTAACAAAAAAAAATTGTACTGAGCCTCATTCAAAGCTGTTCTGGCCCACAGGTTGGACATGCCTGTCTAATATCTTAAGTCATGGCCCAAAAGGCCAAGTTCTTTTTTCTAACACTATCAAATATCTGTGCATTCACCACTGCTCATATCATCCCTGCTCTTCCAAAACCCCCGTTTTCAGTTGGATAAAGAAATAGAAATGACCCTGTGCTCCCAAGGTCTTCAGCTTGTGCCCAGGTATCATTCCAAAAAAGTGCTTTCTTTGTGGGTTACTCCTGTAGAAGTGCCATTCAGCCCTGTATGAGGCACCAGGAACAATGGAGGTCAGAAAGGTGGATAGATGCCATGACATACTCGAGATTCACAGTTTGGGAAGGCAGTATCTCATCTTTCAACATTACTTTACTTATGGTATTTATTGTATAGTACAAAAATTTAAATCTACAAAAATATATGTAGTAAAGAGTAAATTTTCCTTCCCCCTTTGTCCCCCAATTCACTTCCCCTCCCTAGAGGCAACCACAGTTACTAGCTTCTTGGATATTCTTCCAAAAATAGTTGATATATTTGTCAACATGTATCTATTAATATATATTCCTTGAAAAAACAAATTGTAGCACTAGATGCTCACTGTTTTGCACCTTGCTTTTTTTACTTAACAGCATATCGGAGATCTTCCCAAGTCAGTCCATATAGAGCTGCTCATAATTTTTGTGACTGTAGCTATACCAGTTTTAGGCTGACCAGATGTACCATTTTAAATGGGACAGAAAACAACAGTACTGTCCTGTTTCAAACAGTATGTAGGGTCAGCCTAGTCTCACTGATGGCCGTAGCCTGGCCATATGTACCGTTTGAAACTGGACAGTACTGTTGTTTTCTGTCCCATTTAAAATAGTACAACTGGTCAACCTACATAGTTTATTCAAGTTCTTACTGGTAAAGTTTTAGGTTATTTCCAGTTTTATGCTCTTGCAAGGAATGTTTTTGAGTGAATATTTTGTTTTAAGATTTATTTTATTGTTTTTGACAGAGACAGAGTGGTTCCCAGAGATTCAGGGGGAAGAGAAGGAAAGTTGAAGAAATGGAGCATGAGGGGCTTTTAGGGCAGTGAAACTATTACCAGTAGTATGGTGGATACATTATTTATCAAGGCCCATAGAATGTGCAGCACAAAGAGTGAGCTCTAATGTAAACTATTAGACAATAACAGTGTGTTAATATTGGTTAATTAATTGTAACAAATGTGCCACACTATTGCAAGATGTTCATAATTGGGAAAACCATGTGAAGATGAAAGTGGGTGGGGCTGGAGAGGGCAGGTTGGGAATATAGACCTGCTCAATTCTGTAAATTTCAACCTGTATTAAAAAATTAAAGTTGGGGAAGCCAGGATGGCTCAGTGGGTTAAGCACTCACTTTGCAGCCCCGGGGACCGAGGATCGAATCCCAGCCCTGGCCCGTGCGGACCCATGTGCTGAACTGGGGAGTGCCTTCAGTTCGGTTCTCACCAGGGTGAGACCCTGACCCAGTTCCTGCCCTGTGCAGCCCCGCACCCACCTGTGGAATGAAACTATGTGGAAAAACCAATGATGTGCAACTATGGAAACTGTTCTGGGTCCTCCCACTTCTCTTTGTCTCTGTATCTCTCTCTCTCTGTGTTAAAAACAATAAAAATAAATCTTTAAAAATGTAATACTCAACATATACCAATAACAAAACATGAATATAAGTCACATTTGACTTCTGCAATTACAAGAGGTGCTTAAAGTGGGTCAGTGTCCAGACACTTCCAACTACAGTGAACTACTGCTTGAGCAACCTTGACCAAAGTGTTCTTGTATTGCTTCACATGCTATTTCAATTTATCATGGGTCTCAAACTTACCACAAATGCATGAAATTATTATGTGTTGGAGGTTCTGTTGCATATTCATGCCTCCACTTGTACTTCCACAATGTTCTCAAATTTCAAATACCACTTCAAAATGGTTTTGCACTCCTCGAAAGACAACTTTGCTTCCATCATTTTCTTTGTCCTGCTTGTCACATGGTAATACTAGCATTCATTTGATTAACGCCCTCTTTTGAACAAACATCATACTACATATTGCTACTGTAATTCAATTCAACTTTGAAAAGTAATACATAGATAATATCTCTTAAAATGTGCATAAGTTTTTGGTCCCCTTGGTATATACACACACACACACGATTTACTTTGACCCTCACAGAGCTCACAATCTATGGTATGTGGTAGAGGCAGATACATAAATAGGCAATTGCATTGCCCTGTGGTGTGGTGAGAAATATGAACTAAGGAAATGAGGACAGTCACCCATCATAGCTTGGGGATGTTGGAAAAATATGCAGGAAGTAGCCAAGGGGAAAGGGGAGAAAGGTCATTTTAGTGAGATGGACCAGCACAAGCAAAGGCATGGAGCCAAGAGATAGAAGAGGGTATGTGTGTGCACACGCATACACACTCACATGCTTAGGGAGTAATTACAAGTGGTTCCATGTTGTAATATCAAAATTTTTCAAAACTGGAAGTGGCAAAAAAATGAGGTTTAACACAAATGAATGACACAGGCTTATGTTTAGATAAATCTGTCTAGTAACAGCATGGAGGCTAGAATTGGGAGGGTACATGACTGGAGGTAGGCAGACTCATTAGGAAGCTGTTGCAGCAACCTGGATGAAAGTTCTAAGGGCCTGAACCACAGAAGTGGTAATTGGGATAAAGAGGAAGAGTCAGAATCAATGAATACTTAGAAGATAAAATGAACAGGCCTGGAGGGTTGACTAGATGCTGGTGGGGAGGGAAAGTCAAGGATGACTCCAGGCTCCCATTTTGTGTGATGGAGAGCCTATTTGTCAGAGGTATTAGTTGATAGCAACTGAGGCTGGCTCTAGTTAATTAAGCTGAAAGCATTTTTAAAAATGATACTGAGGACCCCCCACAATTGTTGATGGGTGGGCTGGAGAACAATGTTGTAGGCTAAACTTAATGAACAATGCCCCAAACCATTGCAGAAGTGACCAGATGACAAGTGCCTCGTGCAGAGCACAGGAGGAAACAAACTGCTACTGCTGCAAGAAGCCAACCTTGGAAACACTGAAAATTCCCTGATAGAAAGGAAAGAAAAAAAAAAGGAAGCTCCACAGAGAGCTGGTTTCCTCACTGTTCTGAATCTGAGTCTGTCTCATGCAGGTGTTTCTGACACAAGGAGCCTAAGTTCCCTGACTGTGTCCTGGCTGAAAGCAAGGCTGGCAAATAGTTCTGAATCTTACACGAAAGAGGCAGATCTGTGCTCACAACGTGGAAATTCTTCCATATATGGAAAGGCTACTCAGATAATTAGGGCAACCACAAGTATGACACAGGCTGCGTTGTTCTTGGGTAACTCAATGTAGAGAAGACAGGTTTGGGGTGGGGATGAGGAGTCCATTTTGAACATGTGGACTTTGAGGCATCTTTAGGACATTCAGATATGAATGTCTAACAGGTGCTGAGATGTTGGAAGTTCTTAGCACACAAGCAGTACTTAAAACAACAAGAGTGGGTTGGGATGGTCCTTGGTGAGCACATAGGGTGACATGAGAAAGAAGAGCAAGTCCTGGTGCAGAAAATAAGACTTCCATGCATTTCTTAGTGCCCTGTAAAAAACTCTAGCCACCTGAGACCCAGGCTATACACAGTATAGAGTTAGACAATGTTTGATTTCACTTCCCCTAGATGCATTTCACTTTTCACATACCATGAGGATATCTCCAGCCATTTGTCTGGTTAACTGCTGTGATCCAAATGGATAATAAAACTTATCTTCCCAAGGGATCCAAATGGTTACAGTCAGGACTAGGTCCCCAGGCCAAGTGAAGCTCTTTGCAAGGTTCCAGGAAGACTGCAGCACTATATCCCTAGGTATTAAGATTTCAAAAGGGATAAGTCCCAGACCTTGGGGACATCTCTCTGGACTGTAAAAGATAGAGACACAGCTTTTCTGGCTCCTGGAAAGACATTAACATTATAAAGGTTAGTATAAGAACTAGGATTGTCATCCTGTCTCCAAAAAGCAAAGTGATTTCTCTCCTTTCAGATGGAAGCAGATGGCTGTATTGCTCCCATAAAAGGAGAAAATCCATTGTTCTCCATCCTTCAAATCTATGGGTTGAAACCTGCCACTCACCTAGAAAGTGTCCATCAGTTTTCATCTCGATACCTATCGGTCTGGGTCTAGGGGACCAACGTGTGTGTGTGTTACAATGATTGTTGGTCAAGTTGTGATTATTAACAAAAAGAAAAAAACACTTTCCCTCACCCAGGTGCCTTTGTTTTTTAAATTTAGCTTAAATGTTAATTTACTTGTATGTGTGTGCCCTGTGTTTCCTTAGTATTCATACATATAAAGTATATAACTGCAAATAAGGTAACATCTCAGACCCTTCACAGTTCTTGACAAAATGTTGGGGAACATTAACATTTAAGTGATGAAAGATTTTTTTTTTTTTAAGAGAACAAACAGGTGTGGTCATAGAAGTATATAATAACCAGAAAACTTAATTCAGTGTGATTAGATTCTAGGAATAAGAACGTTTCAAGGGGGAAGCAATAATCAGCAGTGTCAAATACATAGAGAAATCCAAAAAACATCAAGACTGAAAAGTAGCTATTGGCTTTGGCAGTTTGGAGGTCACTGGTAACTTTTGACAAAAGAAATTGCAATGGAAACATTTTTCAGTAGGTTTAGGTATGAAGGATTTGAGGAGGCACAGATAGCAAATATAGACTATACTCTTTGGAGAAGCTTAAGCTGAGAAGATAAGGAGAGGAATTAGCATCTGATGAAGATTTAGGGTCAAGGGAGACTTTTTTGGGGTTTGGGGATTTTTTTTTTTTTTTTGGTGGGTACAATGTTAAATTTCTTTTTGTTGTTTTGTTTTGAACTGAGCAGTTATATTTTATTTTTCACTTACAGTTTACAGTCTATTCGTTTCAAGTGAACAGCATAATGGTTAGAAATAATTTATGAAGTGGTGCCCTCAATTAGACTAGTACCCACCTGGCACTATACATAGTTATTACAATTTTATTGACTATATTCCCTTTGTTGTACTTTACATCCCCATGACTACCATGTAACTACCAATTTGTACTTCTTAATAAGGGACAGTTTTTTGTTTTTTGTTTTTAATGGGAGACACCCAGGCATGTTTAAGGCTGAGGAAAAGATACCATAGGTTAAAATCAGAGAGAGCAGGGATAATTGATGGAGCAGGGATCTGAAAGAAATTGAAAAAGATGGCACTTAGGGCACCTGTGGGTAGGTGGACCTTGAACAGGAAGATGGAACGGAAATAAGGATGGGTGTATTATAATGTTCTTTGTATAAGAGATTCGGCTGAAACTGAAGATCATGGATTTATAGTGGCACTAATTTATATGGTTTTGTGAATTTTCCCTAGCAGGTTCAAATACCCACGTGAAGGAGGAGAGAAGGTGGTTTGTCGTATCAACCCAAGGTGTGAGAAGGTTGTAGTATGGCTGTGTTGGCAGACAGGAACACAAAGGGCATTGAAGGTTTTGGTGAGAAAGTGGTTCAGGTGATCACGCATGGGTTTAAGAAAGGTTGGGAAGGGAAGGAAAAGAGACCAGGAAGTCCTGAGAGACTGGGAGAAAATGGTGGGCTCAAAGGACAAAAGGGGTCTATATGAGGTTAAAACAAACAAACAAACAAATAAAAAGTGTCAGTGGGTAAGGGCTTGAGGTAGCAGGTAGGAGAGGAGATTATGATCAATATAGAATACTGGAGGGATAAATGTTAGAAGTGAGCAAATCTGAGCCACAGTGAAGTTCAAGATGTGGTATTTGGAGTGTGGGTGGCTGAAGTGGAACAGAGAAGGTCATTAAGTGAGTCAAGGAACCAAAAGTTGTTGGTTGTCATCTCCATGGACAACAAGGACCCCTTGTATGAGTGCCAGGAATTAGGCCTGAGAGGAAGATCATGGACTGGTTACCAGTATCTTAAGGAGGAGAGAGTGCAAAACATATGGGAATTTTCTAGGCAGACTGGGATGGAAGGGATGGTCATTCAAGATAGAAGAGATTGGGGAAAGGCATGGTTGGACTATGAGGCAGCCACCGAGGAGTTTTACACAGTACTGACTTAATTCTGACTTCTGTTTTTGATTTTCTCATGTGAAGTGTGGAAAACTAGAGTCAGGTAGGTCTATAGCACAGTTGAAGGGCTGTTGCAATTGCCCAGGCGAGCACCAGGGGAGTGGCACTGACAATGGAGGTGGAAGATGAGTTCCAGAGCTCTCTTGATATCCCATGTGTGTTCTTGCAGCTCTCCACTCCTTCAGCATGCCTATGGCGCCTGGTAGGTTCATTCTTTCAGTTTTTGCTTTTATGGCCCAGCTCTTCACTGCAGAAGTAGCTGCCGGGACCTTTGAGAAGAGGATCCTTATCATACTGTCTCCACTTTGTCCACCGTATAGGGCAGGAGGTATAATTACCAAATACTTTTGGTCTTTGCTAATTTACTTGTTTTTACTTGTTTTTGTTTGCCTCGGCCAAACCCTCCACTTAATCTGAGGCAAGAATTTGGTATCTTGAACATTATGGAATGAGGTTGTTTCACTCTTTTTCAGTGGTCTATTGTCTGGAGGTACACATGTGGCAAACTGAAAGGGCTAATACAATATGTGGAAGTTGAATTCAATATGTGAAGCTGTCTGACAGGCACCAGTTAGCACTCTTCCCTCCTTTTTCAGGGTTACTCCACCATTTGTTGTAGACAAATTTAACATGGCCCCTGCAACTTGAACACACACCTCAGCCATTTAGTTAAAAACTAATCTAGGCAGTGAAGGGATTGTGCAGTTGTAACTAAGTCCCTAAATCAACCAACTTTAAGAAATAGAGATTATCCTAGGTGAGCTGACCTAGTCAGGTGAGCTCTTGAAAGGGGTTAGGCTCTTTAGTCACAAAAGGACAAGCATTGCATGATTCCACTCATAGGAGGTATCTAAAATAGTCAAATTTATAGAAACAGAAAGTAGAATGGTGGTTTCCAGGGGTTAGGGCAGGGGTGGTGGGGCGGGGGGAGATGTTGTATAATGAGTATAGAGTTTCAGTTTTGCAAGACGAGAAAGTTCTGGAGATGTGTTCCACAACAGTGTGCATATACTTAACACTGCTGAACTGTGCACTTAAAATGGTTAAGATGGTGAATTGTATGATATATGTGTTTTTTTTTAATAAAATGATTTTAAAGAGTGGGAGGGACTGGGATCTTTCTGGTGAGATTCAAAGTATGAGAGGAATTTGACATGAGGGCGATTCTCCATTGCTAACTTTCAAGGTGAAAGGTGACTTTGATGATGAAGGGAGCCATGTGGCAAGGAATTTGGATTGCCTATAAGAGTTGAGAGTGGCTTCCAGCTGACTGCTATGAAGGACTTTGGTCCTGCAATCTCAAAGAATGAATTCCTGCCACAACCACATGAGTTTGGAAGAGGTACCTAAGCCTCAAGTGAGCACATAGCTTAGCTGACACCTTGAGTTTAGCCTGTGAGACCTTGAGCAGAGGACTCAGTTAACCTGTACCTGAATCCTTGATCCATGGAAACTGTGAGAAAATAAATGTATTTTGTGTGTATGTGTGTGTGTGAATGAATTTTTACTTATACACTGTATCTAGAAGCAGATACAAATAATATAATTTCCAGAAATGTGCAATAAACTACTATCATTTGTTTATAAACCAAACCACATACTACAACCAATGGACTTGGTATGATTCATTCTGTGGGGTTCTAAGTATAAATGGTATATTGACCTGACTTGCAACATACAAAATATAAACTACAGCAGTCTGGATTAGAAGTATTGGGGAAGCCGGGATGGCTCAGTGGGTTAAGCGCTCACTTTGCAGCACTGGGGACCAAGGATCAAATCCCAGCCCTGGCCCATGCAAAACCATATGCTGAACTGGGGTGTGTTTCCCATGCGTGAGACCCCCAGTTTGGTTCTCACCCCCTGGTTCGGCCCCTGGCTCGTGGGGGCATGCTTCCCATGCAGGAGGCCCTCAGCCCAGTTCCTGCCCTGCGTGGCCCCTGCCCACTTGTGCGGAACGAAACCATGTCGACTGCTCTGGGCCCGCCCCCTTTTCTCTATCTCTCTGCCTCTTGTCCCTGTCAAAAACAATAAAATAAATCTAAAAAAAATTCCTATAAAATTTCCTTAACTCCAACACATATACTTATATAATTCTATAAAAAATTTTCATCATCTCTAGATGTAGAATTTGTAATACTTTTCATAAAAAGCGACTGCACATTTTGCCATGTCATTGATTAATAAAAATTATGGTTACAAGAAACTTTCTTTCCATATTTAAAAAAGTTAAAAACAACTAAATTTGTGATTACTAATGTAGCTACAACTTATTTATAGAACTGACAATTGTTCTTTATTAGACTATTTAACAAAACTGTATTGTTATAGTGTGATTTAATTTTCAAATTAAGAACTTATATTTGATGGCAAGCCATTAACACTTAAATATATATATATAATGTATGTTTTGAATCATTCACAAAGCAACATCTTGTATACTGTATTTTCCAGCGTATAAGACGACCGGGCGTATAAGACGACCCCCTAATTTTACAGTTAAAACATAGGTTTAGGCCTATATTTGCTGTATAAGACTTAATATAGGCCTAAACCTATGTTTTAACTGTAAAATTAGGGGGTCGTCTTATACGCCCGGTCGTCTTATACGCCGGAAAATACGGTAATATGAAATTATAGTAATTAAAATTGCCATTCAGGGATGCCGGGATAGCTCAACAGGTTGAACACTTTCCTTGCAACCATAAGGTCTGAGGATCAAATCCAAGCCCCACCTGTGTGAACCCATATGCTGAATTGCAGTGCAACTCGTAACCACTGGGATGGCTTGGTGGCAAAGGTTCTTGCCTCCCATATGGGAGGCCCCCAGTTTGGTTCCCGCGGGGCCCTACATCCTCCTGTGTAGATTGAAACTGTGTCACAACTAATGATGTACAACTATGGAGACTGCTCTGGGCTCTCTCCCCCCACCCTCTCTGAGTCTCTCACACCTTCTCTGGAACAATAAAATAAATCTTAAAAAAATTGGCATTTATTCCTGAAGGCATTTAAAAAGAAAATGTTTGGATTAGTAGCACTAGCAGAAACATTGGACATAACCTATTTAAGATTTCAGTAACTTTTAATCCTGTTTCAATAATACTAGTTGAGAAATCATAATGTATACTTTGTAGTTTATTTCACATGTGCCAATGATTTAGCCTTTGTCACATGATTTTCTTCCAAGAGCAAGATGGTTGCCCTGTGTACCTAGTTTCCTTAAACACTTTTTTTTTTTTTTTAGTTCTATCATCATTTCCTGTGATAAATATTTTAGGCTTCTAAAATTTCAGATTATTGTACCACGTAGAAAATGGTTTTTCTTAGCTTGAGAGAGACAGAGACAGAGAGAAATTTTCAAAATTTTTACTATAGCTTTATTATTCATAAAAATGCAAAATGGTGTCCTAAAAAGCCTGACAATAGGTCTGGCTGCCATCATGTTTTATGATGAAACATTTGACACAAAAAGAAAAAGAAGAAAGAAATTGATCCATTTATTATGGTAAAAAAAAAAAAAGACAGCTTTCCTGTTCTCTTTTTTTTTGGTCTTGAGTTCAAATTTTTAGAAGCACATATTTAAAAATCAAGTACAGGGGATGCCAGGATGGCTCAGTGGGTTGAGAACTTGCTTTGCAGACCCAGGGTCCGGGGGTCAAGTCCCGGTCCTAGCCTGTGCAGAGCCATTTGCTGAACTGGGATGTGCTTCCCATGTGGGAGGCCCCCAGTTTGGTTCCCGCCAGGGCCAGCTTCCCATGTGGGAGGCCCCCAGTTCAGCCCCTGGCTTGCAGGGGCTGGTTCCCATCCTGTGTGGCCCCGAGCCCACCTGTATGGAATGAAACAGTCAAAAACTGATGGTGTACAACTGTGGAGACTGCTCTGGGCCCTCCCCCTTCTCTCTCTCTCTCTCTCTGTCAAAGACAATAAAATAAATCTTTTTAATAAATCAAGTACAGGTTTGTCTACATGTCATTTAAGTCACCAGTCAATAGAATCCAAAATGTACTTACATCAAACTTGAGGATGAGGTTTTCTCTCTCTTTTTCCCTTCCATTTTTAACCAGTTTGAGTAGCATATAAAGCTAACTCTTCACATTATGTTTGCTACCCATGTCGAATGGCTATCTCTCCATCCAAAAGTAGAAAATGTTGCAATACCCTTTTCTTTCTGTTTATAATTTTAATTAATTTCTTGAAAAATGCTTTTATTTTTATTTATACACTATCAGAACATAACAATTTCAGATTGCATTATAGAAGGGCATATTTCTTTAAAGGATTTTATATTATGGATATACCAAGACACATCAAAAATTGACTTTCTGAATAGAACAGTATCAACATTTGCCCTCCAAAACAATACACACAAAAATTTTAAAACATTTAGATGACAATCAGAATAATCTTGACACTAAATAGCTAGACCTTATACACACAGACAATCCAAAGACCTTTGTGTACCTCGCTTTCACAAATAGTACATGAAAATGCTTCTAGAAACATGGAGAAGTCATTTCAACAGTTATCAGAAACAACCAAATGCCCCTTAACAGACGACTGGATATAGTTGTACATATACCCAATGGAATATTACTCAGCCATAAGGTGAAATACTGCCATTTGCTACAGCATGGATGGACTCTGAGATAATCATGCTAAGCAAAATAAGTCAGACAGAAAAAAATAAGAACCATATGACTTCCCTTATGTGGAAGTGAAAGCCACAAAGAAACAAAAACTCATGGACACAGTCAATAGTTTAGTGGTTACCAGAGAGTAAGGGGGGAGGAGGGTCAGCAAAGAGGGAGGGAATGTCAAATATGTGGTGACAGAAGGAGAACTGACTGGGTGGTGAGCAAACAATACAACACACAAATGTTGTATTGTAGAAATGTACACTTGGAACGTATGTAATTTTACCAATCAATGTCCCTTCATTAAATTAATAGAAACAATTATTAATGTACAGTAGCCTTCTGATTATGCCTGCCATCTACTGTAGATGCATGAGGATTTTAATTCAACCTAGATACGTTTTAAATTGTTTTTTCTATTTTTAATATATATATTATTTATTTATTTATTTATTTTTGACAGAGAAAGCGAGAGAGAGAGAGATACAGAGACAGAGACAGGGAGAGAACTGAACTGGGGGAGCTCCCAGTCCAGCACATGGTTCCACACGGGCCGGGGCTGGGACTCGATCCTCGGTCCCCAGCGCTGCAAAATGAGCACCTAACCCACTGAGCCATCCCGGCTTCCCCTAAATTGTTTTTAAATAAAGAGATTTGCAAAAGAATAGTTTAAATGTCTATTTTTTTAATTGTTAGATTTATTGGGTTGATGTTTGGAAAAAATTACATAGGTTCCAGGTGTACAATTCTACATTGCATTGTCTATATTTCATTGTGTGATCACTACTCAGAGTCAGTTCTTTCATCATCATATATAAGATGCCCTCTCCCTTCTAGTTTAAATGTTTTACAGGAACTTAATAACAGGTTTATCACTCTGTAATAATTATTAATCCAAACAGCTTATAATGAACACTTAAATCATAAATTATTATTACCATATTTTCCATGTTCCATTTTATGAAAACATCAGAAAATGAAAGGGGAGTCTCCACAACAAGCAAGGTACAATCAATGTTCCACCAAAATGAAGTAGCTTTTCCCCTTTAAGTCAAAATACATAATACCATGATATTATGGCTTTGTGCCTTTTTTTGGTACTATTTCAACTCTGACCTTAAAAAATAAAATAGAGAAAAAGGTGAGGATACAGATATGTTTGAATGAGAAAGCCAGTAACTTTGACTGAAGACTTTTTACCCTTGTGTTTAAATGAGGTTAAACAAAACTAAGTGACAAAGAAACATCTCAAATTACATGTTTCGGGAAAGCCAGGATGGCTTAGTGGGTTAAGCACTTGCTTTGCATCTCTGGGGACCAAGGGTCAATCTTGTCCCTGGCCCGTGCAGACCCTTATGCTGAACTGGGGTGTACTTCCCATGCAGGAGGCCCCCAGTTCAGTTCTCGCCCCCCAGTTTGGCCCCTGACTCAAGGGGGTGTGCCACCCATGCGAGAGGCCCCCAGCCCAGTTCTCACCCTGCGCGATCCCCACCCACTTGTGTGGAACAAAACCATGTCAAAAACTGATGATGGGGAGATAAAAAATGGCGGCATGAGAGGAGAACGCCGATAACTGCCTGGGAAGGGCCTTGTGAGCAGAGGGGAATCCACAGGGGAAACCCTGAGAAGAAACCTCAACTAAGAGAACCACACAACGCAGAACAACACACAAAGGTTAGAGAAAAAAGGGGAGAGGGGGAGAGGGAAAGGGAAGCAGCGGTTCGGGGACAGAGACTCGGAGCGTGGCGCGGGGCTGGCAAACACAAAGGGGGGTTGGGGGACTATGGTCAAAGTGGAGCTGGATCGAGGGAGGGCTGGAAGCCGAGACCTAGGGAGCGTGGAAGCCCCACAAGACTGTGGACAATTTAACATCCGAACTCAAGGGACAGCACGCAGTGCCCTAATCAGATCACGGAGCCTAAAGTGGAACAGGGACTGTGGAGCAGGGCGGCGGCACTTCCCGGCGGGCGGGGTGAGAGCAGGGCACCAGCCCACAGCAGCTCAGCACCC